>JSYV01000528.1:0-53246 GCA_000787455.1 Evansstolkia leycettana | reverse complement strand
ATCTAGTCATTTTAATATGCTGGCATTGGTGTGTGTTCCGCTCGGTAGTGGATTACATTAACATAATCGGACACCGAGCGAGACACCAACCAACGCCATTACTGTTAGACATCTAATTATCTCACCACAACACCCCTAAATTGAAGCTATTTACATGTAAAATGATTGCCTATCTACTAGGGCAGCTAACCCTAGTATGACCTTGAATATTGCAGTTGCTGCACTGCAGTGGTGCACATCTTCTAGGCTGTGTATCAGCCTGGTCAGCCCCCTCTGCTTGCAATTCTGCAGCTTGCCGAGCAAGCTTCTGGCCTTCTTCAGCAGTCAAAATCCCCCCTGTAGCAATATAGGATCTAGCTGCCTCTCGCTTGCGTTTTTGACGTTGATTGGCCGCACGTAGCTGCTTGATTTCATGCTCTAAAAGTACTGCATTATTCATCGCGATTTGGCAGCCCTTGACCACTTGATTAACTGCTTGACTGATTGGACTAGGAGGACTCTACATATGCTGCTGCTAGAGGTGCTTGATTAGCTATCTAGTCGAACGATGACTTAGCTCATACATTTGGATTCAATATCTGTGGCTCCCAGTCCGAATTTACTAACTTGATCTGCATATACTAAGGCATCATACACGGCACGCATATTGTATCCAAGCGGGTACAACATGCTGTTGACGAGGGCCGATTGCCAGATTTTATAGAGACGTGGATCGCACTTCAGAACGACCCTGAATGCCACTGTTATCTTTGGTTTCGTGAAATGAGACAGGAATTCACAATTGGAATCGTCAGGATACGAGTATATCGCCAGAGGAAAGATGCGCGTTTTCCAAATGTGTCTCAAACAATCTGATGACGAGGGCTGTTCCAACATCATCTTCATATTCGATCAAATCCACAAAGTGACGTGGCTGTATGGTATACTTCTTCGCGATGTCGCCAACATCCCCGACGCTATTACCAGTGAATGGATTGATTTCGGTTTCTGCCAATGTCGAACCGAAGATTATCCGAGGTGGAGCAGAGCAGTGTGTGACAGGTGGAAATCAATTCGCTGCAGCTCAGGTATTAAGCAACTATCAACACGAGTGAATATATCATATATCATATTGAATGTTGGAATCCAAAAGTCGTGCGTGTTTCACGAGATCTCGCATGCAATAGTTAAGGACGTATCATGGTCATCGTTAAGAGGAAAGGGAAATTCTAAGGCAGCATGATCCGTAAATAACCTAGTACCAGGATCAGAAGGCCCAAATACATGGAGCTAAAGATATCCAAAGTAAGTAAGTATTGTATTGGGGCTTCTAGGACATCCGAACACTCAAGCCCGGGAGGCGACCTTTATGTGGGGGCCGCGCCACTTAGCGATTTACAGGCTGAGCACCCAGAACCCAGCCGATACCGCTAGCTAATCCGCCAGTTACCATATTACTCACGACATCTCTCTTGCGCACTCTCCCACCCTCCGCATGCTGCGTACTGGCCTCATCGACACCTGCACCAGGGGCCTCTGCTGCACGAGAAGCATCCTGACGACCAGCAACACCCGCGCCATGAAGCGGGAACGCGTTCTTGCGCAGCGCCATTGCCGCTCCTCTGGCGACTTCGAAGAGACCCATGGGCGCTTCCTCTCCGTACCCGGTATGCTGGGAGGAGCGGCCTTGCCGAGCACGCGCGCGTCTTGCACGATGCCGCTCGGTCTCAAAGGCGTCCCGCTCGCTATCGGTTGGGCCGAAGCCGCCTGGGACAACACCGGACAGCGTGTCGCCCTTTGTGTCCCAGATTTCGGCTTCTTCGCTTTCCCTGGCGCGCAGAACGGTCATTTCCTCGTCGCAACGGCGCCATGCGCCGAGTATTTCGGGCAGTGGGTCCGGGTAAGGAACGAGGACAAGTGCGAGGGAAAGAAGTTCCATGCGTTTGGAGAGCTGAGAGATTTGGGACTCCAGATTGGGGGTCCGTGTGGAGGGGATGTTGGAACGATAGCGACCAGCGTTGTACACGGCGCGCCAGGAGATGTCATCTTTGACGGCGGTAGAGGTGGTAGATGATGAGGTGCCGGGTTGGAATGACGGAGGTGTGAGACGAGTGAGGATATAAGAGTAAGCCGTGTCAAAATCGTTCGATGAAAGTGCAGATGAGATTGCGAGTGAGATTATACGCCGTTCAGCGATAATGATGGCGCCGTCTTGGGACGTAGATGTGGGTTTCTCGGTGTGCGAATCTCTTTCGGATGGCGCAGAGGTTGGCAGACCAGCAGTGACTAAATTGCGGGCGATGGACAGCAGGTCGTCCAACTTGGTGTAGCTTTTCGGGTTCTGATCAAGGACTTTCTCGATGAGAGATAGCGGGTCTGGGTGAACACGAATGCTGACAGGTTGGAAGGGAACGCCATGCTGCAAAGTAAGGGAGTAGAAGGATAATGCATGGGTTGCCGAAATTAAAGCCTGGATCTGCTTGAATGAAACGGAGTCTGGGAAGTGTGGCTGGAAGGCTTGCAAACTGCGTTGAAAAGAATCGTCAGCCACAAAATCCAGGGACAGAGACCCAGCAGCAGGAGAACTTACATATCGTATGCTCTCTTCATTCCGCCTCGCGTTCTATTGCCATTACTTGCGTTGTCGTATGCGGTGAAGATGGCATCTTTGACGGCTTCTTCTAGCTGAGCAGGACTAAGAGGCGCAGTATTTCGATCCGTGTAGATATCAACGGCCAATTGATACTCTGTTACACATCAGCACTGGAGGAAAGCTGTCAATTGGGCGAGATCCTTTACCTCTGACAGTTAATAATGCTTTCAGAATTTCTGTCTCTACAATATCACGCGGTACCCTCCAGAAAAGGCCATGATAAGACGGTGCTGAATTCTGCCCTTCCCCTGATTCGTGTGCCTGCCAGTCTCGAAGCCAAAGCAGTTGTCGGCGGACCTTAGTCCAGTCGCGATGAGATCGAGTTTGTTTTGCGATGGAAGTCACGACATTTCGTAGCTCTAATAACTGTATCTCCTCGCTGCTGTGGAGACACAAGTTTGCTGCTGTCCTGCATGTAACCGGATGGCCTAGTTCATTCAAAATTCGAAGGCAAAGTAAAATGGCACTGAGGAAGGCAACCGAAGATGCGGAAGGAAGGGTCAATGAATTTGAGGGTTGCAGAAGAGCGTTCTGCAAGAGGGACGCCCTTGACGTCGTAGAGACAGCCTTAACATCAAACCTCAGCGAAGGTGGAAGTGAAACATCTGACGTGATAGATAGATGTCCATCAAGCTCAAGCAATTTGGCGATTCGGCTGAGGATCTGGATGGAACCTTCCAATGCGGCCGTGCCAGCATTCGGATTGGCGTATACGGCCGCCAAAGCCGACTGAGCATATCGAGTCCGGAGATTGGCTCTATCACCGTCATGGAAAAGTTCATTCTCATCTCCGTAGCCGCCCAAGTCAACGTCCTCCGGACCATTCCAGTTGCTAAAGGCGCAGACAGCGCTTTCCCTATCCACTAAGCTCCGCGCAAGCAACCACTCATTCACGTACTGCCAATCGGAAGCTCCCTGAGAGCTGACATCATCCGGAAGAAGGGACACTGAATCGTGTCGTGCCGCTTCGTCGAGCTTCCGCCTTTTTGTGCGCTTGCTGCCATATATCCAGGGACCAACTAGGCCGCGCAAGTTCCTCACGAGATCCATGCGGTCTTTATGTGGGCCAGTCATAGAAAGAAGAACATTGATCGCGGTCTGACCATCCATAGACTCTAGAACATCCAAGGAGAGCGTTTCTTCTCTGCTGGGATAATATTCATAGTTCAATCGCAGCAATGGTAAGAGGCTCGAGATGAGCCACGTTCGGATCGTTGATGAACGTTGGTAGAACGGCACAAGCAGGTCAAGGATCAGCGGTTGAAGAGCAGTCTCGGAATCGATCAGGTGCGCTCGGTGGATAAGGAATTGATCGAGAAGGTCCGTAGATTCTTCATCTTCACTGTCATGGTACTTCAAGGGTCGCAAACGGAGCCTCCGTACACGTCTCCTTGCCTCGGCCTCAGAGAGGTCTCTTACAGATGATATATCAATCTCTGCACGGGAAGGTTGATCCTCGGCGCCGTTCACGAGCTCTTGGAGCACTGACGTGTAGCGCTGAGGCCCTGTGCTCTCCGGAAGGAAGGTCAATATGATGCGCAGGAGCCGCTCGAGAGGAAGCGTAGAGGGAAACTTGGCCTGTAACTGGGGCAGACCAGCGATGTTGCCCGTGGCACACAACTGGGTTGCCAGAAGAATCACATGAGCATTAGAAAGCCCTGCAAGATCCGCCATCGCAATCAGCTCCCATAGCCAAGTCGTCGAGTCGAAGGTTGTCGTAGACGCCGGATGGTATATAGTGATGTGTCCACCTTTCCACTTCCGCAACGTCGGAACCTCCAAAGCTCGGACCAACCTCGGGGCGGAACAGGACAAGCCCAGAGGTCTGTCTTCTCTGTTCATCTCCATCGTCGACCGAGCCCCTCCGCGCCTTCATCTACGCTATCCAACTGCAAAATGGCTTCTGGTTTCGGTCTCAATGGCGGTATGCACCCTATATCTATCTACGGATGTGGCTTCCCGCTGCAATTGGCGCTTGTTTTTTTGCTGCAGCGCAGGCCATTGAATGGATCTCCCGGCTAATCTCCAAGTGCATTACAGGTCCATCCCGCTGCTTTCCCTTCTGGCAAGAAGTACTTGGCTGCTACGTTGTCAACGCTGGAGAGGGTGAAGCCGGCAAGAAGAAGTGCATGCCGGCCCTGGAAGACTACCACGAGTGCCTTCATCACAGAAAAGAGGTATGACGAGCCGAGCGTGCGCGTTCGTCGAAATGGATTGTCCCTCCACAGCGACTGAACGATGGAATCAATTGCGTGGATCTTGAATGCTAATACCCAGTCTTTCCATTCGTTCCTAGGCTCTCCGAACGATGAAGATGCAAGCTGCGTACCGCAAGGCCGAAGCGGCCCATCCTCGTGAGAACGCACCCAAAGCAGAGCAGATCCGGAGTCTAGGACTGCTGGGGAAGGACGAAGAGTCGGGCGCTGTACTGGCACGAGGCTGAAAGTGTGACTGAACATTCAAGAGCGCTGTTGTTATTCCATGTGTTTGTTATTGCGATTCCCGTACTGGAGCCTTCAATTGTATAGAAATGATCACCAACCTTCCTTGATGTCGACGTTTATACCTTTGCAAATGCTCGCAGAATGGTGCTATTACAACAATACGAAGAACTTTGACGGCGGATCATATATGCTGCATGCAGAGATGTCCAGTGGCATATGTGAAGTATCCTCTGCATCTCTCACAGTATGACTTGGGATCCGAATCAAGGCGCAGTTTGCCGTGAGGAAGCTCCTTGAGAAGAGATGTGCTAGATCCAAAAAAGAGAACGTTGGCAGTCTAGTTCAATGTTCAATCCTATCTGATCATTATTGCCAGGTCATCAAACTTCCAACTTCACCCTGTGCTTTCATATGTCTCTTTGCCCGTAATATTCTTACTGTCCATGGGCTGATCAATACTTTTCTCTGAATGCCGTGAGATAATTGCTCAAGAATGACCTGGTTAGGGCAGTCTCGAGAACTGAAATGGTAATCCCGTCTATTGTATGGTTACAAGTTCAACCAGATATAAAAAGGAGCAGACTGAGTTGGAGACAGCTATGTATACTCCAATGACAAGACTTTCGTAGCGCGCTTCATCCGCCGATAAACCATTTGGAAGATCCAGGAGATATGGAGCGGTGTGTGTACTTCTATTAGAACATGCCTTCTGTGGGTTCTGGACGGATGAAGAATTCTCTATGCATGTATGAGGCCATCTGGCATTTCTTGGCGTCTGTCTTCAGCTTCAGATATGGAGACAGGATGAAACAAGCATGGCCTCACATTGAAAGCGACCGCTGGAAACGGCCCTGGCTTATGATTATCCTGTCGTAAACGTTTGCAGCGCCATAGCAGTGATCGAGGTGCCTGCCTCAGCCTACTGTAGGTCGCTGCCAGTTGATGCCAGCAAAGTAAGGCCACGAAGTATGCAAGGTCACTCACGTGATTATAAGAAAATCTTTACGTGAGTGGAGGCACTAGGGCCCAAAACGGCTTAGCGGGACGGGCGCGCAAACATGGGTCAGCGCGCCAGGCCAAAGATGTCCCAATGATATAAACAGCCTGCGTGACCTCGACAGGTTTGAATTATTATCCTCGATGATCCAAGCCTGGCTTAAGTATACATACGCGGTACGGCGGGAGAGAGTCAGAGACTCAAGGTACGTCCACCTATTATACGCCCTTTTGTCACCTTACCAAAAACAGTCTGCCTAACATGACGATTCTTTATCTCAAACAGCTGCCTGCTTTATTGCTTGGAAGATAATCCTGCTTTTTGTTGTTCCGCTTTCCCTTCACCCGCTTGGATGGACAACGCGTGGGTTGTTGTAATTTATTACAAGACACAACTTCTTACTTCTTGGGCGTCTGGGGTGTGGTTTTCTTTTATTTAGTTTCACCTTTTCTTCTTTTTCTCCCCTCTCTGCCATATCTGGAGTCCCTGTGCTTCATTCCCTTATTAAGCAGCCGCTGTCTCCCGTTTACCGTGGGCATTCCGTGTACTTCCAATACCTCTTTTTTCCACGCGCCGTGTTGCAATAGTGACGGCGCACTGGCGCCATGACTTCCAGGTCAGTGTTTTCGACCCATGATCATCCCGTCCCGTGCAGCAACGCTAACCGTTCCTCGTCTAGGCTTGATCGTCTGGTCACGTGAGTATCTGTGCCACCCAAAAAGGGGATGGCGAATTTCTCGCCAGGCAGCTGACTAATCATAATCATCACAGATTACTCGAGACTGGAAGCACTCAGTTGATCAGGAACACTGCGGCTCAACAGCTGGCTGATGTCCAGAAGCAGCATCCCGATGAGCTCTTCAATCTTCTGGGCCGTATCTTGCCATATCTCAGATCCAAATCATGGGACACCCGCACAGCGGCCGCAAAGGCCATTGGTCTCATCGTGACCAATGCGGATACTTTCGACCCCAATCGAGATGACGGCGAAGAGATCAAGAAGGCCGATGATGAAGAGGAAGCGGAAGGAATTGAGATCAAGTCCGAAGAGCAGCAGCAGCAGTCGCCCTCTGACGATCTGCTTCAGCTTGACCGTCTTGACATTGTCGCCGTCCTGAAGTACGGCAAAAAGCTGCTCGGCAGCGCTGGGAGAGAGTATGAATACTCACTCGGGGCGATGGATCCTGCAGCACGGTTGCAGCACCAAAAGAAAACACTGACCTCCCGCTTGGGCCTTGCGGGTGAATATTTGGAAGACGATTTGATCGACGACAGTGATCTGATTCTGAAACCGACAACTCCCAAAGTTGACACTGCCGTTTCGTCAATATCCCGGGAGAATAGCGTGCAGAATAATGGTTCCCCTTCACTGGCATCCCCCAGCGACCACCCCAACGGGGAAGAAACCGGTCTCAGCAAGCGACAGCTCAATCAGCTCAAGCGGAAGAACAAACAAAACGCGAAAATGGGCGCCAACAAAGTCCGCGTCGTCGACCTGTCGTCCCGGAGGACCTCTGAGGTGGTATCCACACCGTCAGGAGCCACGCCGCATCCCATCAAAACGGAGAATGGAGACGAGCGCAGTGGAGATGTGAAGCTCGACTATTTCTCCCTCGAGCGAACAGGGGGCGACGATGACACCAAGATTGTTTCTGAATTCAAAGGCCCAATTGCTCCTGAAGAGCCCCTCATCCAACCAGAACCGGAGGAGCAAGGAGTTGAATGGCCGTTCGAGCACATGTGTGAATTCCTCCAGGTTGATCTCTTCGATCCTAATTGGGAAATCCGTCACGGCGCGGCCATGGCCCTCAGAGAGGTCATTCGTGTCCACGGCGCAGGTGCTGGACGCGTGCAAGGCAAGAGCAGAGCGGAAAATAACGTATTGAATCGCAAATCGTTGGATGATCTAGCTTGTCGTCTCCTTTGTGTTTTCATGCTCGACCGTTTCGGCGACTACATATCCGACAACGTGGTAGCGCCGATTCGAGAGACTGTCGGTCAGACCCTGGGCGCGCTCCTTTCTCACCTACCACCAAAATCCGTCGTGGCTGTTTATCGGGTTCTGTATCGGATCATCATGCAAACAGACTTGGGTCTCGATCGCCCCATCTGGGAGGTCTGTCATGGCGGTATGATTGGGCTGCGATATCTGGTTGCGGTTCGGAAGGACTTGCTTGTCAAGGATCCGAAACTGATGGATGGCGTGCTCGAAGCGGTCATGAAAGGATTGGGCGATTATGACGACGACGTTCGTGCGGTGAGCGCTGCCACGCTCGTCCCAATCGCAGAGGAGTTTGTCACCTCCCGGTCTGGGACACTAAGTGTCCTGATGAATATCGTCTGGGACTGCCTCTCGAACTTGCAAGACGATCTCTCCGCCAGTACCGGGTCGGTTATGGATCTTTTGGCCAAACTCTGCACTTTCCGGCAAGTTCTTGATGCCATGAAGTCAAATGCTGCCCATGACCCAGAGTCTTCCTTTGAGAAGTTGGTTCCTCGCTTGTATCCTTTTCTCCGACATACCATCACCAGCGTGCGGTCCGCTGTCTTGCGGGCTCTCATGACATTCTTGCAGCTTGAGGGGGAAGGCACAAATGATTGGGTCGATGGAAAGGCCGTGCGCCTTGTCTTTCAGAACTTGCTCGTTGAGCGAAACGAGGGCGTCTTGAAGCTATCCCTTCAAGTGTGGTCCGAAATGCTCAATGTTCTGGAGCGCCGTGGGTACTTCGAGTCGCAAACTGAATTGTTGAACCATATTCAGCCCCTTATCACACTGAGCATGAGCCCATTTGGCGTGCCTCGATATCCGATTCCTATGAATGCCTCGCTTTTCATCAAACCTTCCGGTTTGCCTTATTCACTTGCCGCGGCGGCCCCCGCCAAGTCCTCTCCAGGTGCTACACACGCAAGCACCGAGGCCGGCAAGGGACGTAGACGCAAAACTGAGAAGAAGGAAGCACCGCCTCCTTCAGCTCACAATGTCGACGGGCACATGCTTCAAGGTGATATTGACTTGGTCGGCGCCGACACAATGCTAAGGTCGAAGATCTATGCGGCAAAGGCGCTAGGTCAGTTGCTCTTCTTCTGGGATAGACACGAATTACCGAATCTGTGGCAATCTGTGGTGGATGGCCTAAACTTCCCCGCGTCCACTTCTCAGCTCTCCTCTGCGATGATAATCGAAGAATACGCCAAGCTCGCCGGACCCGGCAGCAAATATAGTCAGTCCCTGTGTGAGCGTTTGCGTCCTGTAATAGAAGCAGAGCGTCCTTCCTGGTACAGTGACATTGCATGCTATCTCCATGTGGCTCGCGCACAATGCCACTCGCTGCTCAACGCCTTCAGAGATCATGCCCACGTGCCTTCGTCAAGATTGCCAACTCTGGCTGTTGTTGTTCAAGGAGAACCGGAAGCCGGTCCTAATGCCTTTTCCCTAGCAGACGCTGAGAGAGTGATCGGATCCGATTTTGAACGTTTGAAGAAGAGCTTGACACCCACTCAGCGGGTCACCGCCCTTCAAGTTTTGAATGATACGCGTGCAACTGCCGAAACCGCAATTGAAGAGGCAAAGAACATTAGGGAGCAGAGTGACTTGCGAATCCGGGCTGCCGCCGCCGGCGCTTTGGTCGCTTTGCACGATATTCCCAAGAAGCCCAGTCATATCATCAAGAGTATGATGGACAGCATCAAGAAGGAGGAGAACGTCGAGCTTCAGCAGCGTTCTGCCACAGCGATCGCCACTCTAGTCGACTACTACACCGCAACCACCAAGCGCGGTCCCGTCGACAAGATTATCGGGAATCTGGTCAAGTATTGCTGCGTTGACACCTCCGAAACCCCCGAGTTCCACCACAACGCGAGTCTCGAGAAGTCCATCTTATCACTACGTAAAGAGGAAGATCGACGCGACCATCCCGACGCAGCTAAATTCGAAAGAGAGGTCAGGGAGGCCAGGATCATGCGGAGAGGTGCCAAGGATGCCCTCGAGCAGTTGGCAGTCAAGTTCGGCCCGCAGCTGCTGGAGAAAGTCCCTAACCTTGCGTCTCTCGTTGAACGGCCATTACGAGATGCGCTCACTGGTGATGAGCTTCCACCGAATATCCATGACCCTGACAATGAGCTTGGTCAGGAGATCGTGGACGGATTGTCCACTCTAAGAGCACTTTTGCCGACATTCGATGCCGCCTTGTACCCTTGGGTCATTGGTCTCATGCCCATCATTACCAAAGCGCTTCAGTGCCGACTGTCTGTCATTCGGTATGCTGCTGCCAAATGTTTTGCCACTATCTGCAGTGTCATCACTGTGGAAGGCATGACGATGCTGGTGGAGAAGGTATTGCCGACCATCAACAATGCATTGGATGTCCATCATCGCCAAGGAGCCATCGAGTGCATTTATCATCTGATCCACGTAATGGAGGATGCAATTCTGCCTTACGTTATCTTCTTGGTCGTCCCAGTCCTTGGTAGGATGAGCGACTCAGATAACGAAGTACGGCTCCTCGCCACAACATCATTCGCAACCCTCGTCAAGCTTGTTCCCCTTGAAGCTGGAATTCCCGATCCTCCCGGTCTTTCGGAAGAGTTGCTCAAGGGACGCGATCGGGAACGGAAGTTCATGACTCAAATGCTGGACATCCGTAAAGTGGAACCGTTTCAGATCCCTGTCTCGATCAAGGCGGAGCTCAGACCCTACCAGCAAGAAGGTGTCAATTGGCTTGCCTTTCTCAATCGGTACAACTTGCATGGCATTCTCTGTGATGACATGGGTCTGGGTAAAACTTTGCAGACAATCTGCATTGTGGCCAGTGACCATCATATGAGAGCGGAGGAATTCGCAAAGAGTCAAGCGCCCGAAGTCAGGAAACTTCCATCATTGATCGTATGTCCGCCGTCGCTCTCTGGACATTGGCAGCAAGAAATCAAACAATACGCACCGTTCTTGTCGTGTGTGGCGTACGTTGGGCCTCCGGCGGAACGTTCGAGACTGCAAGGTGCCCTTGAAACAGCAGACATCGTCATTACATCCTATGATATCTGCCGAAACGACAATGATGTTCTCAACCCGATAAGCTGGAATTATTGTGTGCTTGATGAAGGTCATCTGATCAAGAACCCAAAGGCGAAGATCACGCTTGCAGTCAAGCGACTTATCAGCAACCACCGTCTGATCCTCTCGGGAACTCCGATCCAAAACAATGTACTGGAACTGTGGTCGCTGTTCGATTTCTTGATGCCCGGCTTTCTGGGAACAGAGAAAGTCTTCCTGGATCGTTTCGCAAAGCCCATCGCGGCGAGCCGGTTCAGCAAATCGTCGTCGAAAGAACAAGAAGCGGGAGCCCTGGCTATTGAGGCTTTGCATAAGCAAGTCCTTCCATTCCTGCTACGCCGCCTGAAGGAGGAGGTCCTTAATGACCTGCCACCCAAGATCATCCAGAACTACTACTGCGATCCCAGCGATCTGCAAAAGAAGCTCTTTGAGGATTTCACAAAAAAAGAGCAGAAGGCACTGGCTGAAAAAATCGGCAGTTCCGACAAGGCTGACAAAGAGCATATCTTCCAAGCCCTGCAGTATATGCGCCGGCTATGCAACTCGCCCGCGCTGGTGGTCAAGGAAGGACACAAACAATACAACGAAGTGCAAAGTTACCTCGCCGCCAAGCACTCCAACATCCGGGACGTGGCACACGCGCCGAAACTCACTGCACTGCGCGATCTCCTCGTTGACTGTGGCATTGGCGCGGCTCCTCCAGCTGAAGGCGAACTGGATACCGCTGCCAGCTACGTTAGCCCCCATCGAGCCCTGATCTTCTGCCAGATGAAGGAAATGCTGGACATTGTGCAGAATGACGTTCTCCGCAAACTTCTTCCCTCGGTTCAGTACCTCCGTTTGGACGGTAGTGTGGAAGCCACGAAACGTCAGGACATCGTCAATCGATTCAATACCGACCCGAGTTACGACGTGCTTCTTCTGACTACTAGCGTTGGCGGTTTGGGGTTGAATCTTACGGGTGCTGATACTGTCATCTTCGTCGAGCACGACTGGAACCCTCAGAAGGATATCCAGGCCATGGATCGCGCCCATCGCATTGGCCAGAAGAAGGTTGTCAATGTTTACCGGTTGATCACGAGGGGTACCTTGGAAGAGAAGATTTTGAAGTAAGTCACATCTGTCAGCATTCGTTATATTTGTGCGTTGTCTAATATCATGCTTTCTTCTAGTCTCCAACGATTCAAAATCGACGTCGCCTCTACCGTGGTCAATCAACAGAACGCTGGCCTGGGCACCATGGACACCGATCAGTTACTGGATCTCTTCAACATGGGCGAAACTGCTGAAGGCGCCGAGAAACCCGGCGACCATGCTGCGGGTAACGAAGTCGATATGGTCGACATCGATGGCGAAGTCAAGGAGAAGGGCAAGAAGGGCTGGCTCGATGATTTGGGCGAGCTTTGGGATGATAGGCAGTATCAGGAAGAATATAATCTTGATTCATTCCTGGCTACTATGAAAGGGTGATTGATTGATCGGTCGTGGGTCTTTCTCGGATTGAACTGGAGTTATAGGTGTTTCTTCTGGGAATGAGGAAACGATAACGACCCGGAGATGGTCACTTCACTTTCCTTCTTGATTGATCAAGAACTTCTTTCACCATTTCTTTGCCATTTGACACCTTGATGTCGAGGTTCTCCTGTTTCTGTGTTCCCCTTTGGCGGTTTATTCCCCTCTGTACTCTATTCTTCTATTCTATTATCCTGGTTTCATTTTATCTCTGTACATATATCTTGACCTTTGCTGCTCGTGGCGTTGCTCAATACCGAATATGATGGTTCTAAGTTCTGGCAGTGTGACCATGTCTGCCAGAACATTTCTTAATTAAACGGCGGTTCTTTTTCTTTGAAACTCGGCCAAGTCCTCCAAAGTAGTGTAGGACGTAATGCCTGGTATGCATATGCCTTCTTCTAATATCTGGATCGATAAGAGTTGAAATTCAGCAAGTTCGCCCTTTTGTCAATCCTTCTTCTCTCTGCGTTCCTCATGATCATAGTGAGATAAATCCAGAGGGTCCTGAATACATGTTTGGATTTTGTTCTTTGGAGAAGTCATTGTGGATATGCACGTGTTATCTTGCATTCATTTTGGACTTGTTATGATTTGCTTATGGGTGATGTGAAGCTCAAAAAGACATACAGGAGAATGCCAATTGGCTTGAATTTTTGAATTACAGTGAAGTTGAAATTGGAAATGCAGGTTTTCAATCAGGTCAAAAGCATTCCTTTCCAAACAATGAAGGATGCAATCAAAGTAAATGAGTGAAATGAAGAACGCAGAACGAACTTCCTAAGAAAGACAGTTATGGTGCGGTGATGGGCAAGTTGAAATCCTGCCTCAACTTATCCAACGAAGAACAGGACCGATCCACTGCCAGCTGAATCCAGAGTGACATTCATATTCCCTTGTCCACCCCACCAATTATAGTCCTCGTCATCCTTGACAGGTTCTTTGAATCCATCCGCGAACCCATTTCCGTCCTTATTGACGACCAAGCCCTTCCCATCAAGACAAAGTCTTCCCTTCTCAGCATGTGCGTGGACCTCCCCGGCCCAATTACGCGGATAAGCGATTTCGAGGCTGCCGGAGCCCGTGCTGACATGTGACGAGGTGGGATAAGTTCCTGCACCAGGTGCCAAAGTGACGCTCTTCGTCCCAAAAGGAAGGAAGAAGGGCTGCGTCAACCGCACATGCTGGCTGCCTGAGCCTGTGGATGTGCTGATGGAGACATTCGCGGGGGAATCGGGATAGACGATGGGCACGAGCATGGCACTGATGGATCCGCGTCCCGTCGTAAGGCTGGCGGAAGAAGAGAACAAAACGCGGCCTGAAATGGACCCGGAATCGGTGTGGATGTCGATTTCATATGGTCGTGGTGGAAGGGGACGAAGAAGGTTGGTGTCTTCTGTGTCTTGGTCGATGTTCATGTGCATGTTGCAGCCACCGACATGCTTATCCTGCTTGTGTTTCTTATTTGTCTTTTTCTTGTCCATTTTCTTATCCTTGCAGCCCAGTTTCTGTAGGGGCCTTGTCTTCCGGCCACGGCTCTTTTTGCCTTCCGGTTCCTCCTGCATAACTTGATGCAGGGAGTCCAGTTCGGCAAATCCCGTCTCCTGCTCCGATTCCGACAGTAACGCCGCCTGGGGAGCAGTGAAGGAAACGGTGATGCTACCTGACTTTGAGCGGATCGAGACTCGAGCTGGCTCATCAGGGTTCTCCGGGTCGGCTGGTTGCGGCAGGATGGTCACGGCGATACTGCCAGAGGTGGTTGACAGGGACAATAAATCAAAAAGAGGATATCTTCCCCAGATGGATCTGGCACCGTTGTCGACGACGATTTCCCTTCGAGAGGATGAAGAGATGTTGTAGGTTGGGATTGTGCAGTCATTGAGTCTCCCGTGATGGTGGAACTGCGAAGAGAAAGAAAGTCAGCAAGTACGAATGGAGAAATCAGAAAGCATCAATTGCTTAACGACAACGATCTTCTGAAACCACTTAACGATATCTAGATGTCTCTGACACATACCTTATGAAATGCAATCCTGAAGAACCTTCCGAACCAGAAGAGAGCCCCTGCAAGCAGGAACAGCTTGATAAAGAAAATAACCGAGAAGACCACCATTCTGGTCTTCGAGCGGGAGCATCCTTTTCGCTTCATGCGCCGGGGCTGTTCTTTTGTGAGCACAAAGGCACACCGATCAACATGACTGTATTCAATGCCACCATCCTCACGAGAAGTTCCTTTGTCGGTTGACAGATTCTCATAGTGAGGCGGATCATCTGACAGGAGGGGAGCTTTCTCGCTCAATCTTTCCTCTTCTGATTCGTGCTGGTCACCACCACATGTCCTGGTGTCAGCAATACTCATGTTGTCGTATGTAGACGAGGACATGGGTGTATAGATCTGCTCGCTTGCTAAGGTCTCTGAATCTGCCTCTGAGACGATTTCAAAATCATGAATAGACCGGTTACCGGGATAAGCGGAGTCGGAGGGCGCGTTGGCTGACATTGTGATAACGAAATTGCGACAGCTTGTAGATGTTTCGTTCTCTAAGAAGAGGAGGAGAGCCTCCTACTTTGATAGATGAAAGGTATAAATCCAAGTAAGAAACAACTGAATGATTTTAGAAGACTCTTGTTATAATATCAATATCAATTAGGACAATATATCGAAGATAAACACTTGGTCAGAAGGAAGCGAGCTAGTTCAGGCAGAAGAATTCTGGAGAATGATATGAAGAACGGCTACTGGCGGCGGACCGGCAGGGATGCATCCATCAATCGTAGCTCATCTGGGAGGTCACCTAAAGTCAGTCTGTCGCAGACTAAGACATTAGCACCGTCAATGCCTGAACCCTTTGCAAGACGTGTCCTTGAGATGGGCGTACTGTCCAGTTCGTGGAAGTTCGGAGGAGAGGAGGGAGACGTCAACGTCATTTGTTGACGGGCCCGAGGCCGTAACTTCAGGCAACAAAATTCTCGTCCGATCCATGCGAACTGGTACACATGGAGATTACAGGAGTAATAATGCATCCCTCAACTGTTTGATCTGGTTGTAGATACTCTGTGCCTTTGCAATGCAATATACGAAAAATTATATATATCATTACGAAAGCTGACTCAGATCACTTCGAAACTTGTTCCAAACAACTCCTCATACCGATGACGAGCAAGACTGGGGATGAGCAATGTTGATCTAGTAAAGTGAGCAGAAAGCAACAAGAATGGACAAGGGTAATCTGGCAGATTGCAAGAAATTTCAGAATAAATCCAAATCGGCGGAAGATGCTAACGAAAGCTCGAACAACATGAGGGGGAATCTTCGCTAATTCTTCAAACGAATGTGTAATCATAACGAATGATGCAGGATGCAGGCTTTTGAAAGTCCCGGATTTATGCTGTGAAATAGTGTTCGAGTGATTGAACTCCGTCGCTGATGAAACATGAGGATTCAAAACTGGACACGAACTCGAAACAAGAATATGCGCAAGAATGCGAGTGAGGGAAGCTATGGTTTTGGCCAGCATAACATGCGAGTATCCAGAAAGTCCAATGTGACATGATAAGTTCTAAGGTTTGATAAGCGAGGATTTGCTGGGCCCGTGGCTCTGTAAGAGGATGTTGTCGAGCGAAACGCGTGATGGAAGCTCTCGGTGTCGATACAACTTCTCAAGCCATACGCAGGTAGACATCAAAAACGGCCGTCGACACTTAAATATAGCCAAGATTGCCTAGCAGAGTTTTGCATTCGTTGACGGGCATGCTCGAGACACCCAGCGCCCTGACTTGGGATCCTTTCCGAAGACGCTGTAATCCGATGGCGACTTTCCATCCTTCTGTCTCTTGTAGGACGAAAACGTATCTCTTGCCCTCTTGGTCTCGCAGACTGGCTCGGACAACGTGAAGACCGCATAGCTCGGCGCTCTGGAATAAGACATTGCCTCCATCAATATCACTGCCATTCCGGCTAAAGGAAGCGTTTGCAGAACCAAGACGGCACGTGTTCTTGCAAACCTTCAGCAGGTCTACCAGAAATGCATCAGACTCCTCATCGGTAGGAATCGTCTGCGCTGCGCCTCGACGGAAAGGCTTATTGGGCTTGGAAGGGCTTTGACGGGGTAAAGTCGCTCCAAACTGGGGACACCATACCTCAACCATCTTCATTGTCCATGCCTTTATATCCCACTCTCTTTGAGGGACGCCTCTGACATCGTCATCGATGAACAAACCTTCGGTTGTGATGCGCAAGATCAAACCATCTGTGACCGATCCTTGACCGGACACCAGCTGGGCAATTGGCGTTTTGAGGAAAGCATTGTTGAAGGTGTACACACCCCGGATAACAATCTTGTCGGGATCCTTGGTAGAGTAAGGGCCCCTGCTCGATGGCGGAGGAGTGGTTCGAGCTGTCGACTGCGATTCTGCATACGATGACTCCGAATAGACAGAACTTCCCGATGTGTTGTAAGGTCGCCTAGGTCTATCGTACGGTCGAAAAGAGTATGCGTCGTCTTCATCCGTAGCCGTTCGAGCAGTCGGAAATGGAGGTTTCTTTGGAGACGGAGTTCTCGGTGTCGATTCAGCGGTTGCAGGTTTCGTGGATGATGCCTTTGCACCTGCGTCTTTGGCAGCAGCAGCAGCAGCAGCATCCTTGGCCTTCTTCTCTGCATATTTCTTTGCAGCAGCCTCCTTCAGTGCTGCAAATTTGGCGTCCGCTTCTTTCTTTGCAGCCTCTTTTGCTGCGGCCTCCTTTTCAGCGGCCTCTCTTTCTGCTTTCGCTTTGGCCTCGGCGGCAGCTTTCTCTTCTCGTTCCTTCGCTTCCCTTGCCTCTCTCTCAGCCTTCTCTCTCGCTTCCTTTGCCTCTCTCTCAGCCTTCTCTCTGGCTTCCTTGGCGGCAGCCTCTTTAGCCGCGGCGATCTCCTTCTCCAGCTGCTCTCTTCGTTCTCTCAATTCTCTCTCCATTGCTTCCCGTTCCCGCTGTCTCTCCTTCTCTCTCTGCTCTGCTTCTCTCTTCCTTCTGAACTCTTCCATCTTTCGTCGAAGCTCCTCCTTTCGTTTCGTCTCTTCACGGGCCCTGTCCCATTCCGCATCGCGGGCCGATCCGCTGTTGGGAGGGTTTCCGGCACCATATTGATTACCAGGGTACGGCCCGCCCGCATTCTGTCCACCACCGCCGAATTGTCCACCGAAATTCTGACCACCACTGGAACCGCCACCGAAGCTTGAGCCTTTGGCATAGTTCCCACTTGTATGTGAAGACTGATTGTCAGCACTGCCGTCTCCGTTTGCAGAACTTCCAGGCCCAAATCCCCAGCGTCCGCGTCCCCTTGTGCTTTTAGAAGCACCGTGGTCTGCTTGCGACACCCCGAACGCCCAACCCGCAACACCAACTGCTATCACAAGGAGAGGAATCCCCATTCCAAAGCCACTTGCTGCGATAGTAACCGCATACCATGTCTTGATGACCGGATAGAGAGTTTGCCATAGAAGAACGGCGAAGAGGGTACTCAGCGAGCCTGCGATGAAGCTGTTTCGGTGGCATTGTAAGGACGGCAGATAGAGAAACCCGGAGCCCGAGGAGTGCGGCGGGATAATAAATATATCATAGTTGCCTTCCGGAAGATCGGAAGCTTTGCGGTACTCGCCCTGAGTTGTGTTGGGCTTCTCGCTGTGAGGAGGAGGGGGTGGTGGTGGGCCATCCATCGTCGCAAAGACTGGCGCAGTGCGAAGTGATGAAGTGGAAGGAATTGAAGGGCCAGTTCGATGTCGACTTCCTTCGTGCGTATCTCGCGACCCCAAGCCTGATTTTGCTTCTGCGTTCTTGTTCTATTCAGGCGTCCAACTTGTGATTTTTTCCTCGCCTTTCCCAGCAGCTATAGTGACCGTGAAATCTGTAACGTAGAGTCAATGGGAAGCCTGCTCATGTTCACAGTAACATTGACTGGCACCGACGCCTTCCAGCGTCCAGTGCTTGAACCAGGTTTGAGTGATGGGTCTATCGGAGTATAGGGAGACTGAAGAATAACAATGGAATGTTAGGATAGGAAATGTGCTAGACGTGGGAGGCGTCGTCGCTCAGAGAGATTGTTGTCGAAAGACGGGAGGTGGGATGGCTGCAGCTGTGACAGACCAGGGCCAAATCAAGAGCCTAGTGGCCAATGACTTGATCTAGGCAGCTGAAGAAATTAGGTAGGCAATGCACTGGATAGAGCCACAATCCTTCCACTCAAAAGACCAAGAAACATGATATGGCTGTCATGGCTTGTTTGTTGATATTGCGGCAGGCCAACAGCAAAAATGGAGGCTCACGATGAGTTGGCATCTCTGCCGTCTCCTACTCCGTCTTACTCTCTCTACGCTCTAAGACCTTGGGGGGCGTCTGACAAATTTTATTACAGCAATTCGTTTACACATTGTGCTTACAGAAAACTGTCAAGTCAATTAGCATTCAAGGTGCTCGATCATAATGCAACAATGATGATAATATCTGACGCTTGAAGCATAGAAGCTGTGGACAAAAGCGGTCACTGCTCAGCAGATCTGTACCACACCAACCTGCCATGTGAATTCAGAGGTCTATGATTCGAGGAGAGAAAAATCTGTGCGATCGCGTCTCATCCAGAGTTTGATCTGGGTACTGTGTGAGCCCCGTTTTCCATAGAGAGTGCTATTCTTCTGGGTGTTTGATGACAGCTTCGGGTGTTGTTTGTTTTGATTTTGCTGTTTTGTGTCTCCGCGAGGAAACCACACGCTGGGTCACCTGATCCTCCAGTGATATCACTGCTATACCCTGTATGAACTAGTCTGAGATACTGATCTCCTCCGTAATGATCGAAGACAAGCTTGGCTGCAAGCGGTCTTTCCATCATATAGGTATTATATAGAATCATGCCACAAATCCAAGGATGGATGACAGTCGCTTGGAGGCAGCTTTGGAAGGAAAGCCTCATTCCAAGGTTCCGGCAGCTGTCAGAAAATGCCGTTGGTGCCTGATTCTGGCACTAATGGTATTTCAAACGAGCTCAACCGGAGCTCTCGATCAGCAAAGAATGAGATCCAGAAGGCTGTGCTGTGTGCATGGCTACGTGGGAAAATCGACTGGCAAGGCCACATGATTGAAGATGTGGCTGGATTGGATGACTCAAATTCTGGAGATTCAACTGCCGTGATTGACCGCCTTCTAAGCACCTGTACATATGTGCGGCGTGCAGTCAGCTGCATCGACATTTTGTCTCTTGCGCTGACGGTGCTGTACATACGACAAAAGTGATGAGAGCTGTCTTACCTCTATATGGATATCCCTGAGCGATAGCCGGCCTTCATCTCAAAACAGTTGCCAGGAGAGATGTATAGAGTCTGTCCCACTCCTCTCTCATGGCGTCTTCGGCACCGTATCGCAGTATAGACGGGACTTCCCCGAATGCAAGCGACATTGAGCGGCGCATTCTCCGAAAACTCGACTTCATCCTACTTCCATTCCTCTGCCTTCTCTTCTTACTCAACTCACTGGACCGCTCTAACATTGGGAATGCCGAAACTGCTCATTTCACCCGGGACGCTGGACTCGACCCCAAGGACCTCAATGTCGCCGTGGCTTGCTTTTTCGCCTTCTTTGTCGCTCTACAGCCCATCGGTGCTGCAACGGGGCGGAAGTTTGGTATGGCTCGATGGGTGCCGTCGGTGATGGTTCTATGGGGCCTGTTGACAATGCTACATGTCTGGGTCGCTCAGAGGTGGCAGTTGATAACGCTCCGAATCTTTATTGGTGCTCTTGAGGGTAAGTAATGCTAAGGATGAGGGCGTCCTTTCTCTTTCCGAGAGGGCCAAACTCACCTCCTTTCAGTCCCTCTGAATTCTGCTTGGCAGGAAGCCATCTCTGCAGCAAGAGTCTCAAGTAATGCACGCGCGGTACTGACTTCTCGGCAGCCGGCTTCTACCCGACTACAGTATCGTACATGTCTCTCTTTTATACGCGCTATGAGTTTGCTCGCCGACTTGGTCTCTTCTATGGCCAATATGCTGTAGCGGGGGCTCTTGGGGGCATCCTGGCTTTTTTTGTGTTCTCCTATTTTCCAGACCATGACACTTCTGGTTCTGCAACCGAGGCGTCAGGTGAATGGAAGCCCTGGCAGATATTGTTCATGATAGAGGGAATCTTCACGGTCATTGTTGCAGCCATAGGTTTCTTCTGGCTACCTAGAACAGCCGGCACTGCATGGTTCTTGAACTCCTCGGAGCGCCAATGGGCTGAGGCGCGCATTTACCTTGATCGCGGGGGCTCCATGGCCGAGACTTGTCAAGACTCTCATGAAGATGATTGTGCAACAATATCGACTACTGAGGCCTACCCTGAGCCAATATCGCTTTCACCAGATGATGAGCAGCGGCACCATCTACTCTCATCGAGCTCGATCAAAGACACGCGGCCAAGGATGAAACACGATCTGACTGCCGATAGCGGTTTGTCCAAGTCAGACATATTGTCGACGATTCTTTTTTTGCCGCTGGCCATTCCCATTCTCCTCCTGAACATTGCCTCCGCTATTCCAGGCACCGCTTTCTCCATCTTTCTCCCCTTGGTCCTCGAAAGCCTCAATCTCTCATCTCCCATTTACAGCAACCTCCTCACTGCTCCTCCCTTCATCATCGCCGCCGCTACGCTATATTATTTCACACATTGGAGTGACCGCTCACAGCAACGTATTCGTCCAATTATGGCAGCTCTTTGTGTTACAGCCGTTGGATTGGGTCTGACCGTGATCTTCTCATCCTTGTCATCTCCTTACATGGTAATTCCCCAGTACATTTCGCTCTGCGTTGTTCTCAGTGGGAGTTTCATTCCCAGTCCTCTTACTGTTGCCTGGTTGTCCGGGAACATCCCGGAGCCAGGTAAGCGGGCCATCGTTTTAGGCATCAACGGTTGGGGAAATCTGGCAGGCGTACTGGCAGCACTTCTGTTTGCGCCACGGTGGCAGGCTGATGGCTATCGTGTGCCATTGTGCATCACTGCCATGTGCCTTGTTGTCAGTTCTTCGGGGTTTGCTGTGCTGAAGATTGCGCTTGACTGCCTCAACAGGGCAAGGGCCAAGGCGATGGATCAGCTCTGTGCTCCAGCGATGGAAACGGGGCCAGGCGACGTCCTGCGCGACGATAATCAAGAAGAGAACGGCCAGAAAAGAGCAGCTCATGGTTCGGCGATTGTCGGTGGAGCATGGTGGGATACCATGATCAGGTATTGGATTGGAGAGAGGTTACTGAAGATGGATCGGGAAGAAGCTTTCTCGAGGAAAGGCGACGAACAACTCAGTTTTCGATATAGTCTATGAGTGGGCAGATTCTTCGAAGCACATTCTAGTTTTTTAGCAGCAGCCGTATGGACATCTTTGCAATAATCGGCCATACCACCATTGTTGTTGAGGGCGAGTATGAACCTATGTGGGGCTGTATTGAAGCGGTTTGCTGACTGATTACGGAGTATGCTGATGAGGTAAAAGAAGCAGTCAACGATCTTGACGATTGTAGCAGAAGATATCACATGGATTTTGCAACGCTCGTCCATGTGCTTTAACTGGGACAATTGTATGGAGATTCACGATCCATCGTGATGACTTTGGGGAGTCATTCGAACCAAGGAGCCAAGACACATGATCGGCGCATGGGGAAATCGGTCACCTCCAGTATTGTCAAATACCGTCTCAGAATACATAGTGCTATGTAGCATTCTCGGTCATCACATCAAGAGATGAATGGATATATTTATCACGTACAACATCAATCATAAATAGTAGTAGTGGCAGAGACAACTGTCAGGATTCAGATGCCGACGATAATTGATGGGAACCTTAAGAGGGGAAGACTTCCGCACTGGGTGTTAACTGGCCAGTGTCGGAGGACTTCGAGAGTGGATAACCGTGATCTGGTACTCCGTACTCCGTACAGCGTCACCATAACTTGGGCGGGCTGAGGCTACTACTGCTCCAGTACCACGACTACTGCTGCTGCTGGTCAGTTGGGAGATCCCCCATCACGAGCTGGATGCTGCTTCTTTTCCTTCACAAATCTTTCGCCGGGTTTTCTTACCTCCCTGCCTACCCCTAGGGGCCCTTTCTCTGCGTAAGGGATCTTTTGACACTTCGATCTCGACTGTTGTCGTCTCTCCCGCAGGGTGGTCTCCGCCAGCAATTCCCTCTCTACATACGTTCTCGGGCCAAACCCTCTATGCAGCTACGATAACCGTCGCCGTCCAACAACCCACACGCCCCTCGAGGGCCCAATTCGCACCATGTCCTCTTACCACCCTCAATCCCAATCCTATCCAAGCCATGCTGCGGCCGCTCATCGGCACGTCGCCTTGTACAACCCCGTCGCTGCAATGGCTCCCTCCAACGCCCCGGCTGGCACTTTCTTGCCAGGCACCAAAGTGCAAGTTGGCAACCATCGCGTTGTAGTGGAGAAATACCTTTCTGAAGGCGGATTTGCCCACGTCTACGTGGTGCGGCTTCCTCAGCCAGTCGACGGCTCGGATGTCGCCGTGTTGAAGAGGGTAGCTGTTCCCGACAAGCAAGCTCTCGCGAGCATGCGCACCGAGGTGGAAACGATGAAGAAGTTGAAGGGCCACCGACACATTGTCAAGTATATCGACTCCCACGCCTCTCAACTCAAAGGCGGTGGGTATGAGGTGTTCTTGCTCATGGAATACTGCGCGGGGGGCGGCTTGATTGATTTCATGAACACGAGGCTGCAGAACCGGCTGACGGAGCCGGAGATCATCAAAATCTTCTCGGACGTGGCCGAGGGCGTGGCGTGCATGCATTATCTTAAACCTCCGCTGCTGCACAGAGACCTCAAGGTTGAGAACGTCCTGATTTCTCGCTCGGGGAATTCGCTCTGCTACAAGTTGTGCGATTTTGGATCTGCTGCCCCTCCGCGGCCAGCAGCTACTTCCGCCGCGGAAGGGAGGTTGATTGAGGATGACGTGCAGAGACACACGACCTTGCAGTACAGAAGTCCGGAGATGATCGACGTTTATCGCAAGCAGCCGATTGACGAGAAGAGTGACATTTGGGCTCTTGGCGTCCTTCTCTACAAGCTGTGCTACTACACGACTCCCTTTGAAGAAGTGGGACAGATGGCCATTCTCAACGCCAGCTTCAAGTTCCCTGCGTATCCGCCGTTTTCAGACCGGCTGAAGCTCCTCATCGGTAGGCATGGAGGTTTTCCCATGCTATATTGGTCGTGTGCTGACTGTCGCTATCAGCGTCAATGCTCAAGGAGAACCCGCAGAAACGTCCGAATATATACGAGGTATTGCGTGAAGTCTGCAATATGCAAGGAAAAGAAGTTCCTATTCGAGACGTAAGGATATATCCATTGGAGTCGTTCAAGTGTACAGAACTCTTACCTTTTCCTAGATCTACTCCGGGCGCACAACCTCTGAGACTCGCCGATATCAGGAATTGCCGAAATCACCAACTGAGGCACCTCGTGTAGGAGCAGTCTTCTCCCCACCTATTCAAGAGACCCAGATCATTCCTGAGATTGCGCCTATGCGGCGCGGACGTCCGGCAAAGCCGACTTCGCACCACGACTCCGCAAGGCCAAGTCCATCGCCATTCCGCGCTGCCTCCTCAGATCCGTTTGCAGCTCTGGATGGCGGGCCAGCAAAGTTGGGACATGCAGACGAAATTTCGCACCGGTTTCCGACGCTCGATCAATTTCAGATTTTGCATGAGAAAGGCGGCAAATTTGACTTTGAACCGACCGTGTCTGAAGCGAGGACAGAGGATGAAGATCTTGCGCGTCGGCTCACAAACGCCCTGGCAGACGAGGCATTCGCCAAACGCCCGTCACCAGAATGCGAACCCGCGCGCGAGCTGGCTGTTACTCAACGACCAAAGACTTCGCCATTGGAGGCAAGGTCGAAGGTATCGCCTAATCTTCGTGAGGAGCCGGCACAACTGCAGACAACTCTTCATCAGCCCGCGCCACAACGCCCGGTCATGGTCTCAACTGGCACGATGACTTCGCCATCTCCGCCTCCTGCATCCTCGGTGGTCAAGCCATCAGACCGTCCAATCTATCGGTTTCCGCCCCCAGGGCATGAAAGTCGACCGTCCAGCCAGCCTCGGCCAGTCGAAAGCGAAAGGAAGCAATATGGCCAAAATAACATGCCTTCGCCCGTCATACCATACTTCAAGCAGGAGGCGACTCCGAGGACTTCCGCTGAAGGAATTCCCAATCTACCGCCTTCATCACGACCTTCACTGGAAGCGTCGCGGCCATCATATCTGGACATCCGCGATCCTGTAGCGCGCTCGAAATCAGCAAACGCCAAACCTCGCCCTGTGTCAGTCCATGCGATTACGAAATATGATCTTCCGCGACATTCGGAGAGTGCTCGTTCGTCACTCGATCTCTCCAGAACTGGGTACGAGGGTGGTGGTCCCTTACAACATGTGCGCACTGATACAGACATTGAACGGGCGAACATATCTTCGGATATTGATTACTTACGCGCCAAAGAGGAGGAAGAGATGAACCGCAAGCGCGAAAAACGGTACAGCGGTGGCCCCAAGCATGCGAAGCGGTCCAGCCTTTCCACATTGTCGCTTGCGGGAACCAAGACCTTATTCGCTGGTCGATTTGGGGAAGCCTTCCGTCGTTTTGAAAGTAATAATCATGACAACAAGCCGCGCACGCCATCCCCGGATGATCACCCCAAACAGCTTACTCCCATTACGGGCTCTGAAGTGACTGACCTCACCGATGAAGCCTTTGTTGAAGACAAGGATGATATTTCGCCGGAGATGCGCCGCGAGCTCGAGCGTCGGCGACTTTCGCAAGAAGAGAAGCGTGTCGCCAATGCTGCCGCTGAGTACCGCCGTCGCGTAGCAGAGAAGGGAGAAGGAGGCTGGAAAGCAGGCCTTGACGGCCCGCGGTCCTCTGCCATCTACAGTAAAGTCCAGTCTCTGCTCCAAGAGAAGAATCGGCCGCCTCCTCCCAAGACAGCGTCGGGTTACGGACGGTATACAGACTCGAACGACACTGCTTTGCCGGCAAAGCAATCTGAGTCTCGCGCAGAGCTGCCGTCTCCCGCTGTGCAGGTTTCGCGGAACCCGGGTCCTGTCTATAGCGCATACAACAAGGACCAAACGTCGCCTAAGAAAGACAGAGAGATGGGAGGAGCTTCTACCGTCATGTACAAGCCGCAGTCGGCTCCCGGCGCACTTGCACAGGGGCAGCGCTCTGGCCAACGTCCCGCGGCTCCTCCCAAACCAAAGAGCCTTCGAGTTGGTGTACAACAGGCGGATGTGGCACGACCATCGAGCCGTGGTCGCGACACTTCAGCTCAGGAAGCACCCACCAGCCCGAATGATGACTGGGAAGCCAACTTCAGCCGACGGTTCCCAAGTTTGTCAGGGCTTGAGATGGTGGAAACTGAGATCGAACTCCCCAAGTTTCCGAGTCTGCGGACGAAGGAGGTGTAGTCGATGTGGTGTTTCTCATGCAAGTTTCAGCAGGAGCAGCCTGGTTGCTCGCTGCGTTTGAATAGTTTTGACTTCGAAATCCATCCTTTTACGAAAGGAGATGGTGGTCATGTATGTTTGTTCTGATAGAGTGGCATTCCTGTTGATGTTACTTGATTCTGTCTATCTCAGTGCATATATATACATCACATATTGGAACGTTTAAATAGTACCGTCGCATTTACGGACCCTGTAGATAAGAAAGCACAAAGTCAAATGCGCAACGATTGTAATCGTTAATAACCAGCATCAGTCGATGGGGGGAAACCTCATTGGTGCCTCAGGCATGAATGACGTCGGGCAAAGCTTGGGGAGGGCTTCCTCTCTCCGCCTTTGTTCTTCAACACCATCAAGACATTAGATCAGCACAACTGAGCTCTTACCAGAGCCATTCGCGCCCCATCCAAGGCGAAAATATCTGTTGAGTCCTAAGGCAAAATGGCGCCAGTTACCTTGAGCACAGTAGACAGTCAGTTATTCCCCCCTCGTCTCATATTTTTCTCAAATTCATTTCCACTCCAGCGCATCGCAACTAACATAGAGGGAGCATCCTACAGACGACCTCAAAGATGTCATTCAGCATCTCTTCGAAATCCAATCCGCAGTACACGGCTACCTCGGACCAGAAACACAGCAAGAGCTCGTTCGCAAGATGTGCGCTCGCCCCTTTTCTTTCATTTGCACGGCATACATAAATCATTACTTTCACCGAGCGGGATTTTTATTTTCTCTCATATTTCTTCTTCTTAAAGCACATTGATTGACCTAGAAAAAAATCTAAACAGAAAGAACCTCACTCTCGCCCTCTCCACCCTCTCAACACACACCAAGCTCGAACCGACGGACGCAACGGCCGACTTTGACCCCTCCGACCCGCCCGTCTCAACCATCCAGCTTCCCCCCGAGATAATCGACTACGTTGACGCAGCGCGCAACCCGGACATCTACACGCGCGAGTTCGTCGAGCTGGTGCAGCGCGGGAACCAAGATCTCAAGGGCAAGAAGGAGGCGTTTGCGAGTTTCCGGGACGTGCTTGCTCGGGAGATGAGGAGCGCGATGCCGGAGTGTAGGGCGGAGGTTGATCGTGCGGTGGAAGCGACGGGGGGGAAGACGAGGGAGGAAGAAGAAGAAGGGGAGAATGCGCACCGCGCGCCTGGGTTGGCATGAACATCGCCTCACTACATACAGTGGTACCTGGGTTGTCTACTGTAAGTGATTCACGAGCTTTCTGGTTTTCTTTTACGTCGGGATGGGGCTGGTTTGCATTGCGAGGCGTTGGCTTGGCTTTGCTTTGGATATTTGCATGGGATTCGGCGTTTCGGGATGGGGGGGCTTCTTGATTGAAAAGGACTGGGACAGTGGTTCTCGTCTTCACTTGATACTAGGATTTTACTCGAAGACTAAGGTAGCTTTTGGGTGGAAATACCCGTCGCTTTCTTTTTTTTGTCCGCTGTCAGACCCTCTCTTCTCGTTATTGAAGGAAGTGATGGTCAGATGAACTGTCAATGGATGCTGAGTGTGAGGCAATAATTCATTCCGGAGCGATTGAGAAAACGCGCAATGACTTGGACGGGTACCGGCATGGCATGTCACCCTGCACGGCTGAGCAGCAATAGTCACGGAGAGTGAGCAGCACTGCAAGCACAGTCCAGTACGCACTCTCATTCTTTCCAATCATCTGTCATGGCTCAGACTCAATAGAGGCTGAGATATACCGCAAAGATGCGTGTATGACAAGGGCACTCTTCGTTCGTCGAAATCTCGACCCGGTTCTCTGACAGGTCCGTCTGTCTTTGTCTTTGATGAGATCTTAGAAGGAGACCCCTCGAGTTTGGAACAAGGAATTCCGGACCGCACAGGTTACTTGGTCTAGATTCTGGGTACATCTGCTAGTGTCTAATCGTTGTGTCTGGCTGAATCGACAGACTGAGGTAAATAGCCCAGCTAGTTAGGTGTGTCTTGTGCAACATATCTAGCATAGTAACTAACTCTCTATCTACACCTGATTAGTTCTGTGCTCTACTCCTGTACGACATGAACCATGTGAGACAGACTGGATGATGAACGCGCTTCAGCCTTTACTGATCAACCTCCACGCGAGCTATCAAAGTTAGAACTCGATCTGCCTTGTAAGAAATATTGCTTCCACGTGTACGAGCACAGATGAATATACATCCTCTGTAAAAGGGGGGCGGCATATTGACCTTCACCCGATTGACTATGTCGGCTCACAAGACTGTATCGAAGAATGACTGACTGCAGTGCAGTAACTGCACTGCTGAATGGTCAAGTCGCAAAGTATTATGTATCTTCTGAACACACCTACTACCCAAGGTAGGACAACGCTCATTCTCAAGGGTCCAGTAAGTAGACAGCCCAGAGTGAAAGACCCGAGACAAGGTGCTGGAAAAGGACCCGATGTCATACTTTCTGTCTCTCCACTTGCACGTTCACTTGCCCCAGTTCATACTGCCTGTTAAGCGACGATAAAACAAGGTTCGTGGGAGACGATGGGAGCAGCATCGACACTCCGCGAGTCAAGGCATGATTTGTTGCCTTGTTCTCGGAACGTTTTGCTCCTCAGTACCTACGGAGGAGTGCTCGTGTGGATCATGCACCGGGTCCCCTTCAGATGCTGGAATCGGTAGCAAAGGAGTACCGTTTCTAGACCACTCTTTCAATGATGCCGAAAACGATTCTAATCTCGACATCAATGCCCACATGTCATTAGAGAGTGATTTATGGAGCATGGGACTACCTATGTTGGACCCATTCATCCGACTTCGAACAGTCAAGGTCAAGTGCAGCACGGACAAACGTTTGGGAGATAGAAACACATAAACTAATTGTCTTGGCGTGAGCGTAAGAACTGCTCGATATGGATAAAGAAGATTTAGGCTTCTTCCGAGCGTTTTCGCCAACAGCTCGAATGCCTCTCTCTCTCCGTGGTTCTTTCGGATCGTTGTCGACTGGCCTCTAAAACTATAAGTAGTTGGAAGGTTGGGACCTCTACCAAGAAGCTAGTTCTCTTCTTCTTTTCTTTTTGTCCTTTTCCCTTGAGAAGCTGCCAAGACAGTAGGTAGTAATATATGCCAACATGATGGTATGTAAGGGGCCCAGACTTGGGACAGATCAAGATGTCCTCAACATCTTGTTCTGGCATAACCACGGAGTGCAGTGCAAGATGGATGTGATTCAATGTCATTAGTGGAGAAGAAGGCGATCCTCGTGCTTTGCTTCTCCATTGCCAACATGAGAACTTGTTGGACTTCGCGGAGACATATGATTGCATGTATGTAGATCTTGATCTACGATTTCTCTTGCTCTTTAAGTTATGCCAAAGCAATGACACACCGGCGAAGCGGACCTGCTGAGTTTCATAACTGGCTGAGTTGCTGTAATCCCTCCTACATTATTGTTTCTCTGTTATTGGGGGCTGAATGCTCGGTCCCAACCCAAACACCCTCCATAACCCCAGACGATGTCATACTCACTCGGGCTGAGCTGAACTTGGACGATTATCTTCCGGTCTGGTTTCCCACCCAACAACTTGCCTGTTGGGTCTCGTATGTCTTCCATTGGCTTCTTACGGGAATTGGGGACTCTTATTAGAACCTCTTGGGATCTCTCTTTGTTCCTAACATGCTGCGAGGGAGCTCCGTTTTCGTCTCCTATTGCATATAAGCCCGGTCTGCTGTCTTCTTTACACCTCCATCATTCTTGTCTGACTTGCGTTTTGTCATGATATTTCATATCAGAATTCTCTTGAAACCGCTTCGACCCGCCGGTTGTGCACTGTCATGGTCATTGGCCCCAGCGCTCCCGAGAACGGCGTAACCGGGGGATATAATGGCAACCACTTGGGAGTAAAGATCATCATTGCGACTCTGGCAGGAATCGGTTGGTACAATTCTATGGAGCTCATCGTCCTCGTCTTCGTGACGTTTCATCAGTACAAGGGTCTCTACTTTTGGAGTCTTCTGCTCTCTTCATCACTCGGCCTCGTGCCCTACATTCTCGGGTTCCTCTTGAAATTCTTCCATCTGACATCGGCAATCTGGCTGTCTGTCACCCTCCTCACAATTGGCTGGTACTTCATGGTGACGGGGCAATCCGTCGTGCTCTACTCTCGCCTTCATCTCGTTGTGCGCAATCCCAAGGTTCTCAGCCGCGTGCTCTGCATGATGATCATCAATGCGTTCCTCCTCCACATCCCCACAACGGTGCTGACATACGGGTCCAACCTGGCGGATGGTGATGACGTACGAGTTTTCGCGCACGGGTACAACATCATGGAGAAGATCCAGATGACGGGATTCTGTCTGCAGGAATTCGTCATCTCGGGCATCTATATCTGGGAGACTGCGAAAATGCTGCGCATCGACCCCGACCGATCAAAGCACAAGATCATGTACCAGCTCCTCACCATCAATCTGATCATCATCCTCATGGACCTGGGCCTGCTCATCGTCGAGTACCTGAATCTGTATATCATGGAGACCATGCTCAAGGGCGCCATCTACAGCGTCAAGCTGAAGCTGGAATTCGCCGTGCTGGGCAAGCTCATCCACTTGGTGCAAAGTCACGCTTGGAAACCGGATTCCGACAGTAATGGGCAGGTTGAGTTTCCCGACTTCGTCGACGCGACTCGAGTCACCTCCGATCTCACCCATGCGACGCCGACGGCGCGGCCCCGTTCGCATCCCTGGATGGATGCGGATGATCTCTCGATCGCCATGTTCGAACACTCCCGGCCGATGCGAGATCAGGAGACTGGACGTTCTGAGGCTTCAGGCTCCTGGAGTGGTGAGACGAGGACAAACAACACATGTGTTTCATGGAAAGTATCACTCAAAGTCTGAGCAATGCGTCACATTGCGATTGTCATGGGATGGGTCTCTGTATGATACTTGATTAGCACTCACAATAGAAAGGACTGTGTAGACAACCAATTGACCAATACAACAAAATCCTTGAAAAAAATCATATCTTTTGAGTTTCTGGACTCTCCTCCAGTCTGTGATGACGACGCCGCGCGCCACATGGCTGTGGAAACGTCGCTTTTGATTTGCTCTCCAGCTCTCAAGGAGAATTATCGGGCGCTAAAAGTGTCTGATCAACAAGCACAGCTTCTCCGATTCTCCGAATCCCCGCAATTCTTGAATTTCCGACGGTTGAAGCAACTTGACGTACCTCGACTCTACCGACAGCCATTCCGTCCCCGCAAAAAGGCTTCAGTACCAACCCCCAGCGCAGCCACAGCCACTCTGGTCCCACCATGATGATCATCATGGAACCAGGAACTAAACGTGCCGTGCAGATGTTGAGAATTGGCTGGTCTCGGTGAGGTCATTACCCAGAGCTTGTTACCGTGCAAAAGCAGCTGGGGCCGTACGGTCGAAGATCCTTGACAAAGCCAGCGTAGTCGCAGAGGACAAAGTTGCAAAGATGATGCTGATCACGGAAGAGAAAGGAAGAAACGGGGAATGAGAACAACAGCAATGCGTTTCTAGAAACAAGTCGAAGCGCTTCATTTAAGAAGCCCGATGATCTTCTTACGCTTGCTCCGATCTGCTTCGGTTCGACAAGAACTGGTCTTCCTCTGCTATTGATGGTTTCTTGCTATTTCGCTTGAGGATCATGAAGCAGTCAGCCCTGTTGAAGCTCTGCTGCCTCTACGGCTTGGGGACTGCCGTCGCTGATTCCCTCTGTCCGAATCCGGTTCGTATTAGAACGTCTATACTGCTACATTCCGTTTTCACATCAAGACTGATTTTCTCTCTAACGTGCTTTTTTTATTACTACAGATCCCAGAAACTCCACCAGCATGTAGTGCAGCACCAGCAACTCTCGCGTTGAGCGCCCCGCCATATGATAACTACTTCTACTCCGATTGCAATGTAGCCGCCCAAGTTGTAGTTACCAGCCCGCTGCCCCAGAGCGACTTGTCTCTCATCGGACCGCGCTTGATCGTGGCGTGGCCAGCTGGTGATAGCGGTGTGTGCGCCTACTTTGCTCCACAGAATGGCAAGAACGGCACCCTTGGAATCAAGGTCGTGAATTCGACTGTCGGCAACCCGCTGGCGCTCAGCTATACTGTCCCACCCGGAGGACGCGGCACCGGATGTCCAGGCGTTGGCGTAAAGGGTGTCATCAACTTCAACGCTTCGGCCGTCTTGACAGTCCCCATCCTGGGTAGCATCAGAACAATCCGTGACTTTGTCGAAGGGCCCAGCATCCTGCGCCCTGAGATTCAGGACGCGATCACCTTCACCTCCATGCCCGACGGAAGTGTGATGCTGCAACGACTCTGGCTGGACAACGTCACCACGAGCACCCTTCAGTTCACGCCCGTCAATAGTAGCTCCGGCCGGGCTATCCTGTCCAACAGGACAGTGCTACTGGACGCGGGAGACTATATCTTTTCAGCGGAAATCGATTACCCTCAGATGACTCAATTGAAGCCGGCGCAGGTGCTCAATAACGGATCTCAGGACCTGATCGCCCAGCAGCCAACCCAGACGACTTCGCTTTCGTTCCTGTCATACTCGGAGAAACTCCTTGCTGGTGCATGGCGGTTCCTCACTTACTTCGGGCGAGACACTATGATATCTGCGCTGCTCTTGGATCCTGTTTTGAGTTACGGAAACAGCAGTGCTATGGAGGCGGTCATCGGCGCAGTCTTGGAGCGAATTAACCAGACTGACGGTAGTGTATGCCATGAGGAAACTATTGGGTGAGCACATGATTTGTGGTACCTTGTCAAAGACATTCAGTTATTGACATCCGTGTTCAGTGACTATGCAACCTGGATGAACCTGCAAAACAACGTTAGCAGCACTGCCATGATTTGCGACTACAAGATGGTCAGTATTGCATTATTGGCTGCCGGTGAGCTATCGTTGCTAAGACTTCGGACAGATCGACTCCGACTACTACCTTGCTCCGCTGATGCAGAAGTACTTCTTGGAAAATGAGATTGGCCGCACCCTGTGGCAGGCGTTTTCAAGGTAAATGCCCGTCTCGAGCCAAATCTACCATTCCAATCTGACCATACGCAGCACCCCGGCGGGATCAGTTGACGCGGCAAACAAAGGCCTTACTTGGGGCGATCTGTCTCTTATCAACGCTGAAAAGATCATGCGTCTGGCTGGCCCGTTCGCGAGCAATCCGACCAAAGACAATCTGGTTCATTTAAAGCCTGACCAGATTGTCGGCCAGTGGCGAGATAGCACCTACGGTATAAATACCAGTCATTCCCTGTGAGATTTGAAATGGCGACAAAGCTGATACACACCCTGACAGGAATTGGCGGTGGCCGAATCCCCTACGATGTGAACACGGCACTTATGCCGGCAGCCTTGCGCGCTATCGCAGCACTATCCCGAGCAGGAATCTATCCCAACCATTACAACTGGAGCGAGATTGCCGACAAGTACGCCAAAGTATGGGAAGATAAGACGCTTGATTTCTTCAAAGTAAGTTCTTTTAGTCTTAAGAAGACCCACGAGAAGAGAAAAAGAAAGCTTCCCCATACTTACCCTTGTATAGGTCACTGTCCCAGAAGCAGAAGCCAAGAAACGTCTCGCTTCATACGTCCAAACCATCGACTTCTCCGGCCCCGACCAAGCGGATACCATCGACGGCGACGTTGACTTCTACGCCTTGTCCCTCGACGGCTACGACAACCTCACCAAAGTCGAAGTCATGAACTCGGACGACTGCTTCCGACACTTCCTCCTCAACACCACCAATCAACCCCAACTCACAGCATTTATCAACCAGACCGCCAACAACGTGCGCCGCACCTTCCCCGCCGGCCTGATGACCGGCGCGGGCATGGTCATCGCCAACCCAGCCTACGGCAACAACCCCGTCTACGCCCAGAACTGGACCACAGGCGCCTACCACGGCACGGTCGTCTGGTCCTGGCCACTGGCCATGATGGCAAAGGGGCTCGAGCGGCAGCTCGGCCGCTGCGAGCAGGGCCGCCAGTCGTCCTCGCAAGTGCCTGATTTCTGCAAGGATAGCGTCGTTTACGACAATGTGAAGAACGCGTATAATGTTCTCTGGGACAGCATTGATGTGAACAAGGCGCAGCTGGCCCAGGAGGTATGGTCGTGGGTGTATCGCGATGATCAGTTCAAGGTCACGCCGTTGGGTGTGCTTCCGCCGCCTCCTGGCGTAGGAGGACAGACTGGTATGTTGAGATCCTTGTCAACCCTTTGTCCTGTCTGGTTGGGTGTGAGATCTGAGCTGACCCCTTACCATGTCTAGAATCCGACATTGTGCAGTTGTGGTCGCTGACGTTCTTGGCCGTGAACCGGAATCCGGCTTTCAAATAGGTTGTTGCGTGTATACAGGGAGAAGTTGTACATGTGATGATGATGTGATTGATATACATATAGGTTTGGATGTCTGAATGAAGCAATGATGGACGATCCACTCATCCGATCAATCTCTCCATTGAACCCTTGACCCGTTACCAGGATCGCTTACTCCTGTCTTAAAATGCACTGATTCAGGTGCTTATCAGACCATCCTCGATTTCTGGCCATTGAATAGCAGTCTACTTCATTCCTGCCTCTACAGTCGACCAGTATTTTAAATAATTGCATCGATTCCTCCAGCGAGGATAGCCATCGTTTGATTGACGGTCCACGTATATGAACTATGAAACAATGAAATGCGAAAAAGATTCTCCCAGAACCCTTTCCTTATTGATTAATTACGGAGTAATTGGAATATTTCCGGCGGGTGTGACATTCCGCCAACAGGAAATCGACAAGAAAATGGGTAAAAAACAAGAAAGAAATCATGACATCGTACATGGCGGCGAGGAATTCGAATCATCTTCAGATCTCAAAAGACCGACTCCCCTCCACAAGCCCATCTGTCAACTTGCTAATTGCAACCCACACGGGACTATACTGCTTCGCTTCATCCAAGGCTGGTACAAGACCGACTCGATTATTGTCGCTCCACAAACAAACAGCCCTGCCCTTCAGCTTACCCTCCTTCCATTCCACATCGACAGACCACTTATTCTCCCAGTCACGACTCCATAATCTAATCTCCTTACTTCCCTCGGGCGAAACGCGCGGATACCGCGAATCATACGCCGATCCAGCGACGGTGAAGTCCGAAACCGGCGAGTCGAACACTAATTTGCAGGCGCGGGTATTCTTCCCGGAGATCTCGAGTCGAGCTTGTGGTTTGTTTTCTGCGGGTTTCGATACATTGAAGGACATCCAATCCCGAGTAGACGGGCCATCACCATCCTGCGATGCGGGGTCGACGACGTGAGGAGGGAGGCCGTTCCAGGAGCATTTGACTCTGTCTGCCACCCAGTCACAAGCGATGTTTTGGCCTGCAGCGCTTGGAAGGCTTTGAGCGACGTCCTGCACGTACGGAGGGATGCCTGTCAGGGATGCACGATTTATACCAGTGTCAAGATCCACTTCTTGGAGGAAGAAGAGCTTCAACCGGTTCGTTTCGGAGAAGGGAAATGCCACCAGGTTGTAGATGAGAGTGCCCACAAAGACTAAGAGGAGGAACATGGGGATATGATAGGTGTAGCGATGGATATAAGGGAGAAGAGGAGAAAGTAAGAGCGCCGTGAAAGCGGCCATGGATACGTAGACAAAGAGCACGGAGCTTCCATCTTGCCCAGTCTGATGGAGGCTGCTGGTCAGAATGAGGGCAAGCTGTCCGATCAAGATAAGGACAACAGGGGCTGTAAGTAGGAACTGCAAGATCCACGTCCATTGGGGCATCTTAGCGCTCCATGGCTGTTCGTATCGATAAACGTTTGGATCGCCCGCCTCCTCTCCGTCATTGTCGTGGCCGATGTTGTCCCCGGTCACCCGTACGTAATTTGCGAATGTTGTCCGTTGTCCACCGCGCAGCAGGGACGTAGACTCGGTAGGCTCTTCTTCGATGTGTTCTTCGTCTTCCTCTTCGTCACCAGATGTTCCGCCCAGCCGGCTTCCGTGGCTACTTGGTCGCCTCGACCCTTGGACCAACTGAGTTCCCGCATAGTCGGACTTCCGCGGCAGGGAGAATAGCTCCAGATATGAGATCCACGTGGCGAAGAAGATGCCAATGAAGTAGAAGAAGATAAAATAACCTCCTGCCGATCCGAACTGATTTTCATAAGCTGTAGCAATGACTAGCAAAATCCATGTAAGGACGAACATCCAAGTGAGAGTGTACACCCTGTGGAACGCAGAGGGTCGGGCGAAATCGGCAACGCGTGAAACAAACCAGGCCAGAAACAGCCATGCGGATATCATCATGCTCCAAACTGCGTATTGGCTGCTGTGGACGATCAGAGGATTGACTTTAGTCACAAGGTAGGCCAATCCTACTGAAACACCAGTGGGGATGACCAGCAAGAATGGAAACCTGAAGAATCCGCGAAGCCCCTGTAGTGGAACAGTCTCCTCACTATCTTCTGATTTCGCAGAGGAGCGGAACAGGTACATCTTGTTTACTTTGGAGAGGACAATGCTGGTGGCAAGGAGAGTAAGCGGCGCAACAATGAGGAGCGTCACTGAGACCGCGAAGAGCGTATGCAGACGAAAGACGACAAAAGCATTGCCGAAGAGATCGAACCAGACTGCCCGGGAACCTGTGCCACTGGGTACTTTACCTTCATCCCGGGGTTGTCCCTCGAAACGATCGGAAGCATCCGATACTAAACCCTCGGTGGTGGCCACAGCAGCAGAGAGCATGTGCCAGAGCGAGTTCTGGCTGGTGTGTTTAGCGTCATCCTGGTCCGTGTGGTATCTTGCACGGGGTTCGAAGAAGGCGACATCCAGACCGCGCATGCCCAACTCGCCGTCAAAGATGATATAGTCAGTCTGACTACGGATAAGGCCCGAATTGAACGCATCGCCGCTCAACACTGAGCCAAATGGATGCGGCGATCTCCTGTAGAAGCTCGTGACTTCCGTGTCGGAGCTACGAAACAATATCGCCCGTCCACCGGCACCGGCACCTTCCAGGTTCAAGAATGTGTGCGTGAATCTCGACATCGGATGCTGGCTGTACACGCGTGCACCATTGAGGAAGTCCTCCTCACCGTTGTTGAATAGCACGACAAGACCCCGTCGAGGAGCATGTCCGGGTGTTGTGAGATACTTGATCAGTTGCAGGCATGAGACGACCCCAACTCCATCATCTGTAGCGCCGAATCCCGTCGACACGCTATCATAATGCGAATTAACAAGAACTCCGCCTGGACCCGCGGGCTCTCTGCCCGGAAATTCCCACCAGTTCTCTTCGTCATCGTCGGATCCACGAATATAGACGATGATGTTTGTCCCTTCAAAGTACACGCTAATGCTCGGACCACTGATGGTCCGACTGGTAAATGTCAAGTTCGAATAAAGGTCATCGAAGACGACTACTTCCGGTTTCTTCTTGTCTGAATCGCGGTACTCATCTGCGGCGGCATTCGAATCCAAGATCTCGTGGATACGTTTGAGCAACCATTCATGGACTTCGTCGTTCCGATGACTGTTGTAAGGATGAAATCCACCAGAGAGATGCTGAAGATCGCTCCATGCTTCTGTAATATTCAGACCTTTGGGGCTGGAACTGGGCGCAGACGGTACAACATGGTGGATAACTAGCAAGGGAACAATGAGCGCGAGGTAGACGACGGAGGTGATGAGAGTCACTGGCCACGGAGTGAAGGCCAGTGGGTTGCCTCGGTGCGATCTGGACGAAGCCATACGGTCCGGTCTTTGAGAAAGTGGTCGCCGTAAAAGAACGGCTCCCTCTTGTGCGAGATCTTATAGCTTGCAAGAGGAGAAAATAGCAGGATGGGGAGAGCCCTTATCAGTGGACGCGGCGTAGCAGTACTGGTCGTGTACCTCGGACAGGGCGGAATGCGGGGGCAATACCCCTGTAATTCAGAGGTGATACAACACAACATCATCTGGAGGTGTATCACAGCCATTGTTCTTGTTGGAAATGATTAGCAAGTGCAGGAGAAGTAAACACTAGAAAAGTGAACAAGTACATACAAATATAACTAGAAGACTTGGTGTGATGTTGTTCAAATTTGCTGTTCATCGAGTCCAGTGGGGGGAAATCAGCTGGCGCAGTCGTTGAGCTCACTCGACACATGGTGATATGGAGATGTAACACATGCATAGAGCACATCCCTACGCCCAATTCAATGACAGAGTGGCCAGAGAATACGTGTTCAAGAAGTCCTTTTAGACAAAAAGGATCAATGCTTTATGGAATCATTAATACATAGGAAATCTTCATGTGTACATGTGACAACTAAGATGCTATTGATTGGATTGAATGAAGCTGAGAGTAACAGAGATAAGAGGAAAGCGCCAGAGGTGGCTAACAAACAATAGGAGACAGGAATAAAAGACACAAACTCCCATCCATGCAAGTTAATGAACCTTTGTCTCATCTCTCTTGAAGCGATGGCTCCGCATGTCTGTGGTACATAGCCGATCCTAAAGAGAGAATGATGATCCTGACTCGAGTGAATATCTGAAACTTATGAGTAAACTAGTTGCTCAGATCTGAGGAGATAAAGTTGGGAAGAAAGAGACGAAATAGGAGGAAACCACAAGGTATACCTTAACCCTAGTGGGGAAACATAGCCGATTCCAGGTCCGTAACCGCTCGTGTGCAACCAATGCATTTGCCAGAGAAACAATGGTATTGATAGTCTTCCATGATTGGTATAAAAAGAAATGCTTGCTCTTGATTGACATTGCCCGATGACCGATATGCTGACATAACCAAAGAAGAAATGAATAGACACGCTAGAGCAGAGGGGGTATCAACCGTGAGGATGTCCGACGTCGATGTAATCTTCGTCGTTGAGTGCGGCCGCATTCATGAGGCCTGTCATTTGACCTTCATCTTCGTCTAACTCTTCGTCATCATCATACATCGTAGCTTCAGTCTCTTCCGGCACGGGAGCAGCATTTCGATTCAGATAATCGCGCAATCGGCTGACTCCTTCGCCACTGAAGACACAAAATACTTCACGCTGTTGCTGTGTGAATTCAGGAGGCGCCTCCCGGCAAAATGCGGTGAGATCCTCTCGCAAAAACGCCTGAACGCCGGTAAGACTGAGATGGGTGAGTCGAGGACAATGGTTTAGCAGAGCATGAATACCCTAAAACATGAAGATATCAGCAATAGTCCCAAGAGCAAGCGATGCAAGCGGCAAGCCAACATACCTCCATTGTCAGATTCACACAGTAGCTCAGATGGACACGCTCCAGGCTACTGGTTGCAATCGGGTGTGGATAGGTCTTCGATCGCGCCAATGCCCATATACTCCGGTCAGTGATTGATTGACACTTCACAAGGCCAATCCGTCTTAGCTTTGGTAGAGTAGCAAGCTGTTGCACGCTGGTATCCGTCAAGCGGTTGCAGCACGCCAAATCAATGTACCTGATCCGGTTACAGGACTTGACGAGCTGCAAAACCGCAGCATCGGTGATATTGGAACAATGGCCGAGGTGGACATAATGCAGGTTCTTTCCGAGTTTGCAAATGGCCAGAACTGAGCGATCCGTAATGAATCTGCACTTGGCAAGAACAAGGTTCCGCAAACGTGGAGCAGCATTCACTATCCGTTCAACTGCATCATCCTTAACATTTTCGCACGCTGTCAGGTCGAGGATGCGAAGGCTATCAAACGTCATGTGCTCAGGGAGACTCAAGAAAGCCGAATTGTCGATCTCCACACAATGTGCTAGGCGTAGTTCCCGTAAATTCCGCAGTGTCATGATGAGGGACGTCACCGAAGGACTTGTAATGAGTTTGCAGTCATGTAAATCAATTTCAAGAATGGACGGACAATTTTCAGCGAAGGACGCAATCGACTTGTCTGTGACTTGTGCGACACCGTTCAATTTCAACTATAGCTTGTTAGATCAAGTACTCTCAGAAAGACAAAGCAGTCCTAACCCTCTTGAGCTGCCGGCAATTCTCCGACACCGTAATCAGCGAGTCGTCGGTGACCTTGGCGCAATTAGTGATATTCAACCCCTGAAGTCGCGGGCAATTCCGAGACACAGTGTAGATTGTATGATCCGTGAGTGATCGCAGGTCCGAGACGTCGAGGGCCTGTAGATGCCTATTGCCTTCCACCAGATCCGAGACTCCCTTATCCGTAAGCTTCGAGCAGTTGGTCAACGTCAAGCGCTCGATGCGTTTGCACTGCGTAAACGGGACCACAGTCCCATCGCTAACATCCTCTGTCAATGCAGAAAGGTTCAATCTCTTGATGAGTTCAGCATATGCGAAGAGACTGTTTGACTTTCCCACAGAGGATGCAACACTCTTCAGGTTGTCCCAGTTGTTGCAGGAAGGGCGATGCCACAAAATACCAACGCAGTTTGCAGCCCATCCTCGGCATACCAGCATACAGTTTAGCATGTCCGCCGGCGAGCTCAGCTTTGAGAATATGGCGATTAGGATCTCCGGCGGCAGGCGTCCAATCGGTGGAAGAACCACGTTCCTTCCATTCTGAACGTTTAAATCACGAAAGTTGGCGACACCGACGGAAGATTGCGAATCATTGGCTTGGGCCATGAAGAAGTCCGTGTCATCGTCGGCTGCACGCTCCGGGGACGTCGATGAAGACGTCTCGGAGGGAGCCTCGCTCGAAAATCGAGCTGGATGCCGTGAGCGGGGCATCGGGACCGCTGCAGAAGCTGTCTGGAGAGATCCTCGAAGGTAATCCCTATGGTCCAACGTGTCACAAGACGGATTTAGCCGAATGGCATCGATGGCGCCTCGACAGATATCACGGATTGTGGGCTTGAAGAATGCCAGGGCGTGCTGAGGCTGATACGAGGTGTTCTTCGTGTCAGAAGCTCTTCAACCTAAAAAAGCTCTCTCGTGATTCGTGGATGTCTGTTTGTCGAATACGATAAAAAGAGGGTTATCAAGAAAAGGAAATAAGAATAGTGTCCTTCGAATCCGACGAGACGAGATGAGAATAACGCTGGTCCGGGCGTTCTTGCAGTTGCACAAACGGAAGGCAAGGGAGAGGAACCGATATAGAGCGGGTAACGTCGATGAGCAACGCAGTGATGCGGTCTGAAGCAAATCGGGACCTTCCCCGAATAGAAGCCTTGAGATTTAAATCAGCGTCTCCAGCACATCACTTTAGTGTATCATCAGAAAAAGCGTTCAGACAGAGTCCACGTCAAGGAACGAAGGGATCGAGCGGACACCAGGGCGACAGAAGCGACGAGGCGGAGAGGGATGAGGCAACGAGGCGGAGCGATTTGTCAGGCAAAACAGTGGGCCAGAACGGTTGCTGAGAGATACGCAAGCGTAACGACCAGGAATACTAATAGTATCTTGTCTGAGAAAGAGATGAGTATAGATAATTTGCTGGAGCGAAGTGGTTACGAGGACAAAGTCAAGAGTCTTGCGACATTAGACATTTCGCATTCTGGTAAGGCTGGGGTCGGTTGACGCTGTCTCGTGCATTGACTCGTGCACGCCTCAGCCTTATCCGTTATCTTGCTCGATCGATGCTTTACAGCCTCCCCTTGCTGCCACCCTCCCACTTTCCTAACTACTATTGACCATCCAGTAGAGCTCATTTGATGCATGGAGTTCCTGTACAACGTACTCTATAATCATCTAAGATACCGTAGAGACTCCAAACCAGAATACATCCGTACGGTATATATAAGAGATGGTATTCATGCTCAAGTTCGTTTCGCTCCTTTCACCCACTCCCTGAGAACATTCTTCCTAATCTTACCAGTACTGGTTTTTGGGAGCTCTGGAACCACCTCAACCTCGCGGGGGATCATGAATTTGCTGATGCTGCTTTTATTCCTCGCCCAGTCGATGACATCCTTGCCATCCAGTTGCTTCCCTGGTTTGACGGTAATGAAAGCCTTGGGCCGTTCACCCCACTGAGAGTCAGGAACTGCCACAACTCCAGCTTCAAGAATGTCAGGGTGTGTAACTAGCATAGATTCGAGTGCAACGGACGATATGTTTTCACCGCCTAGAGAACAAGGTCGATGTTAGCAACCGTGCCAAACGAAACAGGGTATATCAAGTCGGAATGTACCGCTAATAATGATATCTTTCGCTCGATCCAAGATCTGGATCGCTCCGTCAGGGTGCCACACAGCCAGATCTCCCGAATGAAGCACGCCACCAGCGAAGAGCTTCTGCGTAGCCTCGGGATCTTTGTAGTAGCCTCTCGCGCAGATATTTCCAATGAACACGATCTCGCCAATCTCTTTTCCGTCGCGTTTGACGTCAATGATCGTCCCCTCAGGAACGTCGGTCTTGATCACTCGCACAGGAAGACTAGTAATGAAGCCGTGGCCTTGCCGTGCCATCTTCTGGTACTTCTCCTTGAGCGGGATAGAATCCCATTCGGGCATGTAGTAGCCCTTTGTGATGGGGCCATAAGTCTCAGTCATTCCGTAAACATGTACAGGATGCAAATTCAAGTTGGTCATCTGCTCGAACAGATGCGCCGTTGGAGGACTAGCTGCTACCGTCACGCGTACTGGTTCTGGCAGTCTTTCAGCCTCCTTTGCAGCACAGAGCAGCGTATTAACCGTTGGAGCAGCATTGAAATGAGTGATATGTTCCTCTTTCAGCAATTTCCATATCTGGGGATAATCGATCTTCCGCAAGCAATAGTGAGTTCCTCGAACCATCGTCACCGCCCAAGGAAATGTCCAGCCTAAAAATTGGGTCAGACGTCATCTCGAAGGACTAACTCAATGACAATTTACTGACCCATTGCATGGAACATTGGCAATATCCATAAATAACGACAACGTCCTTTATGAAAGTTGAGGCCAGATTCAATCACGTTTGCCATAGCGGCGAGGTAGCAGCCGCGATGGGTATATTCAACACCTTTTGGTCGAGCGGTTGTTCCACTGGTGTACGCGAGGGCGATGACAGATCTCTCGTCAGCAGGGTGGGCCTCAAGCCCATCCCAGCCTTTGCCTCCTGTCTCTTGGTCGTATGTCAGGCCCTCCAAAACGGCATCGTCAAACGGACCGGTCAGCTCGCCCTCGGTGACATCTGTATCGGTGTCGACGATAATGGGAGTGCTAGGATTAGTTTTCTTGTAAGCTTGAAGGAGCGGCTCGAATTCCTGGTCTACAATAATCACGTCGGCATCCGCATGAGAAAAGATATAGGCTATGTCTTCCTCCTTCAAACGATAGTTCACGGCTATGTCATATACATGGGTCAGCTTGTATCGGACTTGCAAGAATACCTTGAACTTGCTTACCAACGTTGACAGCCGAAGCTGCAGCAATGCCGAAGATGGACTCAAGGAAGGCAGGAGTATTTGGACACAGAATTCCAACTCTTTTATAGCCATGTTTCTTGAGGTAGTAGGCGAGTCCTCTTGCACGGTCCGCCGTTTCGAGATACGTTCTTCGAAGCACTTTGTTGTTCGCTGTCACATGGTAGATCGCTTCGGCCTTTCAATACCCGAGCATTATTAGAGAATTGGATAAAGACTTGACAAGAAAAGAGATCAAACGCATGGCAGAGTAAAGCTGGCGCAAACTTACATTTGGCTCGATAGCTGCAGCACGAGGCAAGAAAAAGGTAGGCGATAGACTGTGGTGATTGAAGTCGTGATCGAACTGTGCTGTTGTACTGTCTCCACCGGCAGAGGCCACGAAAGGGCGAAAATGACCAAGTATGCCGGAGAGTCTGGACTTTGCAGTAGACATGGCTCGTCGCGGAGAGTTGTAATTAAGATCTATTGAATAAATTCAATTGCTACAAGGCTGGTGTGCGAGAAACAAGGAATTCTTATCGACGTCCTTGAAGGACCACTATATTTGGAGAAAATGCGGGGAAACTACTCCTTACCTTAGCCCGGCTATGGCACAGAAACAACCGCGGTGGAGCGGAAAGCGGATGGAGACTGGTCTGGTATGCTGGATGCCTGCCGGATAAGGCATCCAGGCATCCAACATTATCGTCAGAACCGGGAGTATCCGAGACAATACTGCATAGAAAGTCAATATCCATCAGGCGTTGCATAGGGAACTTTTTGCTGTTTTGATGCGTCCAGTCACTAAAAAAAAAGAAATATACACCGCCGTCTATGTCAAAAAAGAAGTAACCGTCGAACCATCATGGGAGCCGTCATGAACTGAAAAGATTTCTTTGGATTAAACCGCCACGGCGTAAAAAAAATAAACGGTCAGCTATTTTGAACAACCTGCATCCCAAGCGACTCCGTATTTTTTTCAGATATCAAGTCCCTCCAACCTCCATGTCGGTCACAACATAATTGTGGTATTCATGATAGGGTAGCGACAATGAAAAAAAGATGTCGATGGGCTTGCCGTTCAGTTCGCTGAAAGAAAACCGTTCGCGGTCCCAACCCTTTCCATCACTGACACAAGCAACCAGCCGCACTATTTGGTATCTAGAATCCGTACTCAGCAAGCTGGCTCTTCGTCTTATCGTCAACCGAGTTCTGAGCCTTGGCGAGCTGGCGGCGAGCGGCCTTCTTGCGCTCGTAGTATGCGGCACTCTTAACCTTTCTCCGCTCCTCAAGTCTGTATCATCCGTTAGCCCACCGAGGGTTTTTACCAGTAAATTGGGTATTTCAATCCTCCCCACGGGGCTGTCGTATACGCACCTGGCAACAACGTCCTGGTATTTCCAGCCGACTTCGTGGCTGAGTCTGCCGACAGTGCAGTACTTGCGGCCGGGTCTGAGTCTGAGAACACGCAGAGCCTGGGGGACAACCACGCGCTTCTTCTTGTCATAGGGAGGAGGGACACCCTCGAAAACCTTGAGTCTCTCCAACGCAGCAGCACCACGAGCGGTCTTGTGGGGAATCATTCCGCGGACGGCCTTGTAGAAAATGCGGGAAGGAGCACGGAAGTGGAAAGGACCTGGAATCAAACATATTCAGCAACGGCCCGGTGAAGAAATAAAGTCATCTATCGGGTTGTCTCACCTCCGCGGGTGGGATTGAAGCGAGTCATCTTGCGAAGGTAGGCATGGTACTTCACTATATCACGTATGTCGAGTCAGCCTGCTGTTGTCGTATTCCATCGATCCCTGCCATCTGTATATCTCTTTTCCTCCAATTTCCTCTGCGCGATTAACCAAGAAAACGAGTCGGGTCAAAACGTACGCTTCGCGCGGAAGAACTCGCCGGAGATGTTAAGGGCCTCGCATCTCACAACGACGATCTTCTGGCCATTGAGCAACTGCTTGGCGACAGTGCTGGCCAGGCGACCAAGAAGGTGTCCCTTGCCGTCAATGACGACCTGTCAAATTTCATCACAGTCAGCGATAAAGATTCATTTCGAAATTCATCCAGAATAACAGTCATCGGGGGTGCGATATTAAAGGGAACGCACGACTGGCTCGAAGGTGGACATCCTGCTCTGTCACCGTTTCTAAAGGAAAATATCCAGTGAAAGGAAGAGCACTGCTCTAGGATACTCCCTTGGGATGAATATTGTCGGCGGTTGTTGTCGTTGTGGTCCAACGAAGTCGGATGGGTTTCGCAGTTTTCAGCTACGCGAGTGTGGGAATAGGGCTTAGGTGGTTTCACCGCCTGCTGCTCAATGAGATTAGTCATCGTTTGTGGATCACGTGCCAATACTTAGTCAGACATCTTGGCGGATGGTAGTATGGAGAGTGTGGCAGAATTCTGCCTCATCACTGCCCATGGTCTGAGAGAACTGGGCATATACAGTACAAGCGTGGCTACAGTCTTGGATGAATAATAGACCCTAAGAGAGGTCTTATGCCTCAGCTATTTAAAGAATACGAGAGAGTACCTAGGTAGGCTCTCACTACCTAGACAAGCTATACGATTGCCATCGCCGTTGCCAATGCTATTGAAACTTCCGGGGTGAAGCTCAACTGGAGGTACCAACTCCTTAGATTACTCTTCGTCAATTATCCAAACGACACATTACTGACCACAACAGAGAGTTCTTCACAGAAACTGCCAGCAGAATCAAGGGCACGTTTGAAGACGATCTATTCTCTCCGAAGGCATACCACTCTCCCTCGAAATCCATGAGTTATAACTGGAAAGAAGAGGACAGTCGAAATGGCACTGGATACCTCAAAGGATGATTACCAAGGTGCTGTGTAAAAGCCAGAGGAAGGTTTAGGTCAACCAAGCGCAGTGCCCTAAGTCACGTGACCATACGCCATGTGAGATATCCAGCTGGGCAGGTCATAGAATCTCAACCTTCGGTTTCTCAATGTAGGTCGATATCGGTGACCGGGTTACCTTCATTTATTCAGATGCTGCCATTCGATTCTTATAATTGACTGGTAGTGGCATGTGAACCTGGATGTATGCAGAGTAATTGTTCAAATCATGATGAGACACGGCACTAAGATCAGTGGGTCTGTTGACTAACCCTGTCTAACGTTAGTTAGTTAAACCAAGCTTCTGTTTATGTAAACCGTCCTGGTACATTCTTTGGTCAATGTTCAGAAATATGTGGTATACTTCACAGTTCTATGCCTATTGCAATACAATCTGTATCTATTAAAGATTCCTTATTATGATTAAGAGATCAAATTTGCTTAGATAAACCAATTATGAAAAAATGAATTAGTATCTAAAATTAGACCCGAAGGCTAGTGATCTTACCATGGTCAGGGTTATACTGTCGACTCTGTTGATTCAGTCCGCGGTCCCTTCGTGTCTCCTTCTACCCCCCCAATCGCTCGGCCAGGTGACCTGCGATGGTGGGAACTCTTCTTCAAAACCAATGGACAAGGGAATTACGAAAAAATATCTTGGAACAGTTATATTCCCAGTATTGCTACTTTAAACTTCCAGGGCCACCTTTCTGGAATAATGCTGAGGAAAAGCCCCAGGAATACTATGATCGCAGGTCATCTGCAAGATTCAAGAACTTTCGAAGATCACCCTGGGACGGAGCGCTTCTCAGAATCCCATGAGTGGACGGTCGAAAGTGATGAGCAAAAGGACTTGTCTCGAATCAGAGCTGTCTATCACCCGTAGCCTTCCTCTGCAGATGTGATTTGCAAGGTTGAACTCCAGTTGTTTTGGCCTGTCACATTTTATTTGGACCGCCCACCCTTCTTTCTAGAAGGAGGGTCGGCCGCACTGAGCAGGCTGAGCAAGACTAGCTGCAAGCCTTGGACAGTTACGGGTCTGTAGGTCCTGTACGGGCCAACGGAATAGGTAACCGTGAAGAAAACTGATGACAATCCTAGAGTCAGCGAGTCTTAATCGCCTGATGAGGAGTTGCCTTGTTGATCAAGGACCAGTGGTACCGAATACCTGTGAGGACTTGATCGTCAGTGTGAAACTGGCAGGCTGAGAAGGCGCTAGAAAACACAACCATCGAATCATTCGATTTGGAAAGTTGCAATATCGAACTTTCAGCACAATGCATTCACCCTGCATCTTTTGTTGGCAAATCCCCACACGATCCAACCAGATTAAGATAACAACCTCGATCTTGCCAGTGGTCCATGCGGCTATGAGAGAGATTTGGCTCAAGAGCCCTGTCACACAGTTGACCATCTGGCGTTCAACTCGGAGTCGTTACCAACCATTCAATCAAGACTGTTAATTCTCAAAGGGACGTATTCAATTTGTGTCGATGGACATTTCTTCAGGCCACAGCGGTGACGCTTGCATTGGCTTTATCCCGGTGAGACTTTACAGTGGAGCCTAAGGATAAACGGGGATCTTCTGCATTCAGTGAAAGCGATCCATCTTGTGGCCGAGCCCAGGCGTGGCACAGGCGTTGAGGACGGAGCAGTGTTCCATCAGATCGGCATCTCCAGGAACAAAAGAAAGAGCAACCTATTGCCATGTGGAAATTCACTTTGTTGCGAAGGCTGACGGATCGACAACTCTGTGAAAGAGGCTTGGAGCTGATTCTTACTAGCAGGGTCAGGGAATTGACTGTAGTCTCTTATTTCTTGCCCTCAGCCTCGATTATAAATCTCGCAACCAAGTCAGATTCGGTCAGATTTGCCCCGTTCCTATGCGACCGCGCCTCATATGAGTGTTACGTACTTGTGAATCTTGCTATCCTACTATCTGATACTCTGATACATAGGGTTGAGTCGAGAAGAACTGCCGTCTCCAAGCTTAATTATTGGAAGCTCCACGTAATCGACGGAACCAACCGGGAGAGATCTGTGGGAATCTTCCACGATAACCAGGACAGGGCATCGGATACACTTCAGGCACAGTATCGGGATTAACGACATACAATAATACCGGGGGAAAGTGCAGATAGATGACTTGGGGGGAAGATAACCACTGTATCATATCATCTTGGAACATATTGTTGCAACTCTCGAACATGAGGCGAAGGAATGTGGAATTCTGAAACGTGGTTCGATAGGTCGGGTGAGGCGATGAGGCTTGGTTAGCTATGTACGAGCCATTTCTGCGGTCCTGTCTTTCAGTGGAGGATATGAGGCTATGGAGCTTTGTTGAGCGACTGGACAACAGAGGGAGTTGCGGGGTTTTCCAACACCTGCACCCTGAACAGAGCAGAGCAGCGCCGATGATTTCTCGGATTGATCGCCTCGCCCCGCAGACGTGATCCAGAACAAGGCTTGTCAGTCAGTCGTCAGTTGCTCATTTGCCACAATCCGATACGCTGGTTAAAAGGAGTTTGTTCGACTGGAGAGGAAGCCTTCTTCAACTGTCCTCCTAATAAGAATTCGAAATAGACAGGCGACGGAGCACGAGACAGCCCAGCATTAAGTGATGAGCAAAGGCCTCGACGAGTCAGCAAGTGAGGAATCTTGACGAAGCGCCCGCCCTGGTAAGATCCAGAGACAATTTTCACAGCTCTGTGCCGTAAACGAACAGAGAGCTTCACTTTACGGCTTCTATTTCGTAGCAGTCCGTTGTCGGACTTATACCCTCAGTAATGCCCTCTTAAACGTATGTATTTCAGATCGTTCTGGGCTTTGCAGATCGATGGGCCATGAATATTGTCATCGTTTCAACACCCAAGTACTAGCTACTGCTTCTTTTTCGTTGAGACGGCAAGTGTTTGTTTCTCTGCGGAAAACGGAGGGTTGACCGCTAGATAAATCATCATTTGTTTTTTCAGCAAGTGAAGCATAATTTCATGTTTTTGCTGGACTTGAGAGAAACTCCCATTATTATTGAAGACGATCGGAGGAGGACGACTTACATCATCGGTACACCGCTCATCTCCTTCACTGCTGCTTATGCTTTTGCTTGCGAGTTGCTAGAGAAGGAAAACGGACAGAGAAGCACCTTTCTCACCGGTCGGAGAGAGAACTCACCTCTGGCTGACTGTCCAAGTGTTCGCCTTTATCAGATAATCATAATCATCATTCTCTGCCGGATTCCCCGGCTTGGTACGGATTGATGCGCACGGTATTTTCAACAACTTTTGCCTCTGTAAGATTTCTCTCTTCTTTTTTTCATTCATGATTTGCAGGACGAGTATTGACTAAACAAGAGTGCCACCTCAGCAGCTCTACTCTGTACTTAGCAGGTACTTCCCATCGTGGCGCAGTCTGCTTGGGTGGGAAGTAACTCATTGGTATTAGCTCTTCCTGTACGGGTACCTGGTACCTCCCAGATACTTACTACTGCTGTACCTCCCTCAAACTGGAACTGGAACAGGAACTGGTCTTCCCGCTTTGGCTCTGCGTCTGTGACGCCCTGATCCACCTCCAGCATCACAGGGCAATCCACCAAGTACATCCAGTAAGAAAGCAGGAAAGGAGTGCAGATTTTCCCTCTCGTCTGGCCCTTACTCCAGTGGCTGTGGCCTCCTGAGTCCTCTTGCTTGTTCTTCCTCGTCTCCATCGGCTTCCGCACGTATCGGTCTTTAATCCCTTCGCCCCACCTAGCCACCGCCCCGGTCTCGAACAGCAAGGGAGAGCGAAGAGCGATTGCGAGAGTGAGGGAACAGAGAAGACAGCAACTGCGAGATCATCAATCAATCAGACCACGACAAGGACCTCTGCCCTTCCGTTTTTTCTTCCTCTTCTCGCCTTCGCATTCTTATCCAACGATCTTGTCATCCGACGCTTCTTCTCGTTCCTTCTGTCGCATTCTTACAGAATTGGGAGTGTTTCCAGTCGGAGTGTCGACTATGCACCGCTACTCCTGCTAGCCGATCGTCGCCAGAACCCACGTCACCCCATCCCACTTGGCGACCGACGACAGCCAACACAACACATACAGACCGATAATCATATACACAGAAATACCTATCGCTCTTTTACCCCACCGCCTCTCTCGTTCTCGCCTTGAACATCAATTCATCTCCCTCAACCTTCTTTTAACCGTCTAGAACAGCATTGTCACCCGTTTCTTTTATGTTCTTCAATTGTCAATCGAACCATCTCCCACCATGTCCTCAACTCCTGAACCAGATCCGTACCTTGTGTTGGGAGTTCAAAAGGACGCCACTGTGACTGAGATTAAGTCAGCCTATCGAAAGCTTGCGCTCAAATATCACCCAGACAAGATCAAGGACGAGTCTCTACGAGATCATGCGGTCGATGAGTTCCAGAAGGTGCAGCAAGCGTATGAGCTGCTCTCCGACGAGACACGAAGAACCCGGTATGACCAGAAGGCGCGGATCGCAGAACTTCGACGACAGATGACGGAACGGGAGGCAGCGCTCAATGGCTCAGCCCAATCGTCCCCGCGGAATAGTGGCTCCAGTGCTGCTCGGGAGTATCGCGATGGTCGGGTGTACGAAGAGAGAGCCCCCACGGACGCTCCCTTTTTCGACGATGACATGCGATTCATGGAGGAGCCACGGCCAACGTCACGGAAGTACGATGATTATGGCAAGCGACAGCGATCCCGCGGTATGGATGAGAAGAAGAGGTCCAAAACCGTCCCGCTCAGCACCGCTCGCATCGTCAAGGAAATGGTTCGCGAGAGCGTCAAGTCGACACATAGCGACCGTGCCAAGAGTCGCACTAAGGAGCGGAGACGGGAGGCCTCGGAGAAGTATGAGCGTGCTGCTCCCTTCATCGAGTCGTACGACGAGTCTTCATCCGGGTCAGACGAGCTGATCTATGTTCGCCTCAAGCGTCCTTCGGAGGCGAGAAGATCCCATGAGCCATCTAGTCGGAGGACAAGGGGGGAGTCGTCCCGCAGGTCCGAATCTCAACGCTATGAAGAGGATAACTACTCAGACGACTATGAATCGTCCAAGCACGAATATCTACACACCTCCGCTCGAGATTATATTCTGCGTTCGAAAGGGAAATCTCCTGTCGAGATCGATGGGCGAACCCGTTCGTCCCGCTCCCCGCAACGGTACCGTGGTTATGAGTCGGCGACGGAACCAGAACCGACTTCCTCTCGGCGATCGGGACGACCCAGTCGCTCGTCCAGGGAGCCGGTTCGTCCGTCGTCATCCCGTCACAATTCGTATGAGCATTTGGAATCTGAACTTCGAAGTCGCAGTTATGACGGTAAGGTCCCCAGTATGCCGACGGCTGCTACATCGCCGGGGATCAAGGTCTCAACTCGGCCTTCTCTTCAACCCTCGCGGTCGGCCACCGCCGCCTATGCAAGACTCAGGCGAGAAGGCTCAAGTCGCGGTGACACTCTCTACAACATGGTCTATGGTGATTCGAGTTCTCCACGATCATCTAAACTCAAGGGTATGGAGAAGCTTGACTCGGGGTATTCGAGTCCTGGCACACCGGAAATGCACCCGAGCAGTAGTCCTCCAAAGTCTTCCTCGACTCGTTATAGAGTTACGCCTGATCACGAGACCATTCTTGTGGAACCTGACATGCCGTCTTCTTCACGACATCAGAGGAGCTATTCTCCGGTGCGTCCAGAGCGTCCTTCCGTAGCAGTACGGTCTGCAGCAAAACCAGTCCGGAGCAGTACTACCTACGCCTACACTCCTGAGTCGTCCGCTCGCTACGAAGCCACTCGTCCAAGTCCGTCCAGAACTTCGTCGTCTAAACCGCTCTTCGGGGAGGTGGAGTATATCTCTCGCCTGAAAGACAGAGAGATCAAGTATGCCCGTGAAATCGGACCAGACGATATCATTTATTCTCGTGACATGTATTCTCGGCACCCCTATGATGACCACCGCCATCCAGTAGGAAGGCGGCAATCTGCATATGCTTAAAGGGCGTCTTTCTACATCAATACTAACGACAGCAACATTAAACAACCGAGCCTCGCTCCGATCGACATCGACATGGATCGATTAGGCTCCTCGAAGGCAAGAGATTTTGCACTCCTCACCGATTGGGGTTTCTTTTTACGGAGAAAGCAATCATCTCTCACAGTTCCTCAGAAGGGTTCGACAAACTTCTTGTGAATAATTTTTTCTTGCTATCGCAGTCCACCTCTGCAATTCACCTGACAATGGGTCTTCGGCGTCGTGGGGAGAATTTTCGGCACTTGCTAGTTCGGTCCTCAGGGAAATGACACACACACACACATTTACCATTTTGGCGGTCCCAGTCCTCATGATTGTGGGCGTGTGCAACGGCAAGCTTTATCATTATCGGTTATTCCTATACACATTGCATTGCGCAAGAGTCGCAAGCAATCATGACATGACCATCTTGTTGGCGTCTGGTATCAGCATGTTTTCTCTGTCTCTTGTTATTCTCTACGGGCTGGTTCAGGGAGCAATTATTATGATGATGATTATGATCAAGTCAATGGTTTCTTTTTCCTCTTCCTCGTGGTAGGTAAGGCTGTGTGGCTGGTACTGGACATATTCGTTTTGGATTGATGACTTTATGAAGGGACAAGGTTATTTACAGGTTCGAAGGAACCCAATCGATCAGTGAATCATTGTTAGTATTTATTTTCTTCTATTGAGATCTGTGGATTCCTGCATTTGGAAAGATTGTTCCTATACCTAGGTATTTTATCTTGAACAGTACATACAGTATCGTGGAATGTGTGGCCCAGAAGTCCATCTCGAAGTACATACTGTAAGTAACTCCGCAAATGAGTTTCAAAAGACAATAATATATTTCAAGCCTCGAGCCTGGATCCAAGTGCAGATAGAGTCATCAAATCCAGCAATTAAGAACGCGGTTCACA
>JSYV01000526.1:0-56198 GCA_000787455.1 Evansstolkia leycettana | reverse complement strand
GGACCCAATACCTCCTCGCGAAGCATAATACAGTCCTTCATTAACACGGCAGCGGAGACATGGCGGTCCAGGTGTTTCCATGTGTGAGCCAGATCATCCATGAGGGAGAGGGTGTCAGGATGCTGAGGCCCCAGTACCCTCTTCCTGGCCCACATCACTTGTACTTCCAGCTTTTCTGCTTCCTTCCATCGGCCCTGATATTGGTATGTACATGACAGGTTGGCCATACTGGTCAGGGTGTCAGGATGCTCAGGCCCCAACACCCTGTTCCTAGTCTCCATCACTTGCACCTCCAGCTCTTCTGCCCCTCACATCGCCCATGCTTCCTGTATGTGGATGCCAGGCCTGCCATGCTGATCAGGGTGTCTGGATGCTCTAAACCTAGTACCCTCTTCCTAATTTCCATCACTTGCATGTAAAGATCTTCTGCGACCTTCCACTTCCCTTGATACTGGTAAGTGAATCCCAGGTTGGCCATACTGGTCAGGGTGTCAGGATGTTCTGGCCCCAGCACCTGTTTCCAGCTCTCCATTACTTGAACTTCAAGTTCCTCCGCTTCCTTCAATTGCCCCTGTTTCGAGAAGGTGGATGCCAAGTTTCCCATGCTGGTCAGGGTGGAAGGGTGTTGTGGTCCTAGAATCCGTTTCCTAACCTCTATCACTTGCAAAAACAGCTCTTCTGCTTCCTTCCATCGTCCCTGATTCCAAAATGTGGACGCAAGGTTGTTCATGCTGGTCAGGGTGTCTGGATGCTCTAGCCCGAGTACCTGTTTCCTAACCCCCAGTACTTGCACCTCCAGCTCTTCTGCCTCCTTCCATTGCCCCTGTTTCCAGTAGGTGGATGCCAGGTCAGACATGTTGGCCAGGGTGTCTGGATGCTCTAGCCCGAGTACCTGTTTCCTAATTCCCAGGACTTGTACCTCCAGCTCTTCAGCCTCCTTCAATCGTCCCTGATTCCTGTAAGTGGATGCTAGGTTGTTCATGCTGAGCAGAGTGTGTGGATGCTCTGATCCCCGCACCCTCTTGCTAGTCTCTATCACTTGTATAAACAGATCTTCAGCTTTCCTCCACTGCCCCTGTTTCCTGTATATAGACGCCAGATTGTCCATACTGGTAAGTGTGGAAGGATGCTCTGGCCCCAGTTCCTTGACTCTCTTCTCCATCACCTCATTGAATGAATTCTCTGCCTCAATATACCTTCCATCACTATAAAGGCATCTGCCGACCTTCCACACTAACCATTCCCTTTCATTTGTCTGATTCTGAAACTCCTTACTTTGGAGGATAAACTGAGCATGAGGCAAGTATTCCCGCCACAGGTTCCGATTTTCATGATCGTTATCCGGGAAAACCTTATTCAATCGGCCTCCTGTCTTCTTGGTCCATTGGTTAAGTGAGCCTTCTTTTCTCAACCAGTTCCTTGTTGCCAGATGAATGAGTCGGTGAAGGTCAAAAAACTGATTTCCTGGTTGTTGAGTAATTAAGGAGTAAGCAGAGAGAAGCCCCAATGCCTCTATTTGCTGGATTCGCGATAGCGCTGGCAAAAGTGAAAGCGGAATCTGCCGATGATCGATACAGGCCATGAAGGATAGGTACTCAGCCGCGAATGTATCCAGCTTCTGGATCTGGTTGAAGGAGATCAGCCACGTGGTAGCTACTGGGTTCTTAACCTCTGGATACCTCCATTCATCTTCAAAGTCTCGACTGAGGAGCTGAACCATCTCTTCTTCTTGCTGTTCTAGTAGTGAATTATAATCTGACAGCTGTAAACTATTTTCATTGATGTAAGCTGCTGCCTGTATAATGGCCAATGGGAGATAGGTGAGGCGCTGGAGCAGTGTAATGGTAGACAGTCGATCATTAAGAAGGCTTGTCTGAACTAATGAATTTCTCAGAAGATCGGTAGATGTCTCCTCATCCATTTCTGGAATTGTGATAACATTGGGCGATGCCAACTTGACTGCAAGCTTCCGATTTCGTGTGGTAAAGAGAACACGGCCCTGCTCACTTTGTGGAAGGAATGTCTTCAGTGCAGGAGATGCATCACTACCTCTCATCCACATGTCCATATCATCAGCGTTATCAAAGATGAGTAGCCATTGACTGGCATTTTCCTGGCTGAGGTAAGACTGCACCCGCGTTTTCACTTCTGCTGGCTTGAGATTTTGTAATCCCAGCTGTTGGCTAATATTGAGATAAGCTTGCTCAACACTCTCTGGACTGGTTGATGGAATCCAAAAGACAGAGCACTCAGGACATTTCTCCCGAACGCGGTAGGCCAGCTCTAGAGCAACCTGCGTCTTGCCCACTCCTCCTAGACCAGTAATGGCGGCTCTTGTGGACTGCTCTTCACCAAACATCTTCTTTTCAAGGTCCTGAAGCTGAGACTCCCGCCCAACAAAATGTGGATTCCTCTGAAACGGGACCATCCAGCAGCCTTGTTGAGCTTTTTCGTTTTTATTTTGATGTGTCGACACCACTGAGAGAAGCACTTTTGCATAGGCTGCTGCTGTAAGAGCGGCATAACCTTGCCACTGCTTATTTTTGTGTGAATCTGAGTAGTCGCAAATTCCACGAATCACCAAGCATGGGAGCAAATTCATTAATCCCGCTGCTTCCATTTCAAAGCAAAGAATGCCATGGTATTTTGCAAGTCGATCACGCGTCTGGCCATGTTTCATGACTTGATTACCAGATGCAATCAGTCCATAGTAGATTTGAGGTTCATTGGAGGCCCGCAGCTCTCGATTGACAAGCCGATCCTCATCACAGTAGGTGCAATCATCTTTGGATTTGGGATGATCATAGTCTGCATTGAAGAGACGGTCATGCTCTTGACCTGGGCTGGAAAATTTGGCTTTCATGTCCGGATTTGCATTCAACGCACCAAACAAAAGTTTTGAAATATCATGGGTTTTTTTGACCATCTCACTTGATTGTAGTTGAGCGATCGCAGCCAAGAGAACTTGCGGCGGCTGATTCAAAACGCCAGTTTGCTCAAATGCCCCCCCATTGACTGTCTTGCCATAATCATATTGGACCACTCCACTAGAGGTGCCAGTAGGCTTGCTGACCACAATATCGCCAAGTCGAATGTCAGCAGTCTTACTCGGCACCCCTCCTCCAATACCGACCATGAGGCCGAAGCAGACAGATGGGAAAGTTGCTTGCATGTGAGACACTACAGCGGCCGCAGATGTTGTGCCATAGACACCGGACGGTAGGCAGACAATCACAACATTATGTCCACTAACCTTTCCAAGGGTATAGGTGTTGGGATCAGTTGGTAGTTTGGGGAGCGAAGTATGGGTCTCATCTAGCATGGCTGTCGCCACTGCCATCTCCAACGGCAGTGCGCAGATCCATGCCACTGTGTAATCTTCATGCGATAGCTTCGTGGCAGACATTGTCACTAGATGTTCAGGGGGAGACAATCTAGATAGCGCAAGCTAAACTCCTACGCAAGTAATGTAAGGAAGCCGGTCTCATAATCACGTTGTCTCTCGAGTATAGAGTATATGGAAGGTGGTAAAGCAACTGCGTTTCCAACGTTTGGTGGGGTATTAAGATGCAATGAGGCTGAGCGCAAGGCTCGCACTGGTACTGTTGAAGCCAATCATTTGAAGCGTAGAATACATGGAGATCGTAGAACTCCAAAGACATAATTTGAATCAGACATAGAACAGAGTATATATATAGGAATACCGAAAGCCAAATGAGCCTTTTCCAAATTACACTAGGGCCAAAAGAGTAATGGAAAGAGAAGAGAAAAAAAAGAGAGAGAAAGCTCCCCTATCCATAATAAAGTACCCAACTTGATTACTGTTGGAGGGATGTTTGCAGGGATCGGAAGGTGGAACAACTCCAGCTCCGATTGCACGTGACTATAATGGAGACATGATACTTATGTGGGAGGCGGTTCCCGATGAGGATCACTGGAAGAAAAAAAACCTTCCTCGCTGCGAATCGATCAACACGCATTCAGTGTGTGAGGATACACAGCCTCTGCAAGGAGCGCCTCGAACAGCATTGCACTTGGTCTTCTTTGCATTGTACCGGCGACAAGTGACGCGCGCACGAGAAGATGATGGGGACGTTTCATCTGTCATACTATCCAGAACAAGGCTTGAAACAATGCTTCTTGGATACACGAGCAGCGTCTACTGTCAATCTCCGCGATAGTCTCGGTTACTTGGTCCCAGTTGCCGGGAGTTGGGGCTGTGGATAAGCATTTCAGCTTCTCCACTTCCTCGCCCTTGGTCCGAAGCGGAGCTGTTAGGAAATTCCCTGAAAAGGGAAAAAAACAGGTCTGATCTATTGGCCCTGAGCAAAGTCAACTCTTCTTAACGCAGTCGAGCCTTTTTACTGGTGTTCGGCTTCTTCATACCCACATCGTTCGGGCTTTCTCCATGGCCTCGGCCTCTCGAAGTCTGCGATACATAGGTATCGTACGTAGGGGGGAAAATGGGATATGAACTACCTCAGACCCCGCTCAATTTTCCCCAGATCTTTTGGAGACATTCAAACCATCGCTCTGTACCGTACTGTTCACTGGTCGAGTTCCATTCCTTGTCAGGGTTCCTTCATCATGGGGTTGCCACCATCTGTGTTTCGCATATTGGTAAGACGACTCTTTCACTTCCCACATGAATTTAATATCATATTTATCGTCAACCTCACAATGACCAGATCGTCGCGTTTGTTGCTCTAGGGAGTATGACCTATGGCTATTGCTCCAGCATCATCGCGACCACCCTGGGCCAACCAATACACCACGCCGGATAGTTGGAAATATCGATAGACTTTCGGGACTTTTAGGTCGTTATTACAAGAGCATGCGTGTGCATATTCCTGATTCGCGGCCTCTTCTGGTGACACTCCATCCAGCCTTGACGACGATACTCTCTGACAGCCTTATAACTTGACGTCCGCCTTTCGAACCGCCGATGATCTGACATTCAGGGCTATTGCAGAGACGAACTATATCTTCATTCGATAGCGTAGAAAGGTCTAGAGACATAACTATGGAGATGAGTCCAGCCAGATGTATAGCAGGCCCTGAGAATATGTATTATCAGTTTGTGGCCTTTGCTAGTGACATTTGATTTTCTAGAGCACTTACTTGGCTGATTTTTTGAAGTTACAAACGATAAAACAACAGTCAGGTGACAACTAGAGGACCCAATGGCCCTGCAGCTCAGCGTCAACGAGTCTTTTTTGAAATCTGTATGTGTGATTCTGTCACGTGTCGAATGGCTGGGGAAACGTGATGAAATCGAACCATACTTGGCAATGCTGATTGAACTTTTGCGGAATATCGGAAAGATAAGCCGACACCCACCGAGGACGCCAACTATAAATACTTAGCTAACTTCGAGGCACCAGTTTCTGTTGGGCCATGACAGTGTCCTTCCCAATAGTTATATTAATGTTTACTAGTATCTATTGTTATTGTCTATCCTTAGGGTTACTATAGTGGTTATAATTGTGTGCTTGCTGAGTTATATTTACTTAGGTTTTCTCTGAAAATACGGTACATCGTGACACTATGGTTAATATAAGCTTAATTATAGCCTATTAAGACTGAACTTAGCCTCGCTGAAGTGTAAGCCTGAAAGAGGGGTTCCCTCTTTCCACTTCTTTTCTGACATGGATCAATTCATCAAATGACAGCTACTCTCTGTCATCTCAAACACAACCGCTATCTGCCATCCAAGCCCCAAACACAACAGGCAGACAAGCAACAAGATCAAATCCAGAGGTACGATATTCAATATATTTTCCCGCCCTCGTCGCCAGTTAGAAGACCAGCATCCGAGCGACTTTTACAAAACTGGTACTAACTTGACTACACCAAAAAAAAGCGGCGGCCACGGCCCCGGCCCCCCTATCTCCATCCCCGCGATTCCCAAGGGCGTCCCGGGGTTATAGAAAAATGCGCCAAGAACAGCTCGTGTGCGGTGAAGGAGTTTACAAGCACTGGTAGTAGTACGAGTTCAAGACCGTGCAAGAAGATCCGGACTGGCAGCAGGTAGCTCCGGTCCAGCCTTGTCCACCGCATTGGCCGTACTTGGCAGCGCACTACGACCATAAAAGAAAATTAATTCAAAAATCCACAACTAGAGCACTTGAGGATGTGAAACTTACGCTGCCGCTGCCGCCGGTAGGGGAGCTGCTGCCGCTGGTAGTGGAGCTGCTACCACCAGAACCACCGCCAGAAGAGGAGGATCCTCCAACGGTTATGGTGGAGGACCCGCTGCTGTCGTATCCCTCAGTGGCGACGATCATGTAGTTGAATGTACCCAAGTTCAATCCGAGGTTGGCCCATGCGTTGAAGTGGTTTCCGGTGGTGACAGTTCCGCCGACGCGCTTGGAGGTGCGGATGGACCAGTACTGATTGAAGGTTGCGGTGCCCTCGATGGAGGGTTCGTTGACCCGCTGGTTCAGGTAGATGTCGTATGTTCCTCCATCACTGGTGACGGTGCCCTTGTATGTGCCGCCAGTGGAGGGGTTGTAGGTGCCGTAGGATTCGACGATGTAGTACTCGACAAGAGGGTTGGTGGTCCAACCGTAGACGGAGAGGTAACCGTTGCCGTTAGGGCTGAAGGTACCAGAGTAGGTGACGGCCCTGGAACGCAGATAGGTTTTAATGAGCTTATTCAGATGAAAATGTTAAAGATGGGAAGGCTGATCTTACATGGGACCTCCAGGGTTCCATCCCTTTCCACCAACAAAGTTACCGTTGCCAGACCAGGTGACGCTGTATTCACCACCGGCGCCGTTGGTATAGTTGACGTCGGCGCCGCCGTCAGTCCAGAAGGAATAGTAGTAGCCGTTGTTGGTGCCAGTGGAGCTTGGGGTTCCCCCGCGTTTGGTGAGAAGCTCGCCAGAGTCGGCGAAGACTCCGGCGGCGACGGAGAAGGCCAGGAGGAGGGAGGAGAAGGAGACCATGATGATGATGATAATTGATGACTGTTGAGTGCTTTCTGCAGTGAGGGAATCGCCTTGCTTTTAAACTTTTTTTGCTGCAGATTGATCTTAGCTGCCATGGTTCTGCGTAAGTCGCACCCCATGGGGGTGGAGGGTCTCCGGCAATATGAAGGAGTTCCCCAGATTTTGCCAGCGGCTAATTCAAGCTTGGCGGTCCCCAAATAGCCCCAAACCCCTCTTCTCTGAGCAATCTCTCCAGCAGCTATATCAATCCTTCCATCAAACCGATAGTACCTCATCACAGAGCGAGGCCTCATTGGGCGGGGATTTTCGCCTTTGCAGCACAGGGGTTTTTGCCCATAGGCTAAAAGCAGAACCGTCAAAATGGAAAACAAGCTAAGGGGAAGAAACTGAACACCTTGACAAGGGTTCAGGATGAAGTCTGAACAAAGCGCAAGGTCTCAACAGTTGTACGGCTCAAATCATCCTTGTACAGTTGACTCACGCATCCGCGGTTCCCTCATACCTGATACTCCCCCTTTGTCGATGAAATTTCACGGGATAATTAATTTGTGTGTGTGTGTGTGTGTTTTCAATTATAGTCCGCTGCAGCTCCCTTTTGTTACGGTGCTATGCGGACTTCGCAGCCTATATACAGTAGGTGGTGCCATCCTTACATTAGGGGCCTTGAAAGATCAAAATTCCGTACCCTTCCTGGCCAAGCCCTTAGGTAAGGGCTCTTCAAGAAAAAAACTGCCAAAAACCTTCAGAAATCTTACAGAATGTTAAGCATAGAATATGCAAAGGGAGCTGGGGAAATGAGAACTATGCTCTACGCCACCCCTTAGGCCTATAGGTATACCTAAAATAGGTAGCCAAAGGCCTCTCTTCCATATACTGAACCTGGCATATATAGGCTGAAACCCTCCTTCACTAGGCCATAGTGAAGGAGGGTTTCATTTGTATATATAAATCTCTTACTTCTTCTGATTCCCGGCTAATTCTTTAAATTTTATGCAAATACTTATCGTTAATCAGATAAATAGTTTGACCAATAGTATACCTTTAAATAAGTAAAAGACCCACTTAATCTTATTAAACATCACATGTAGTTAATCTTAAATTCTACGACTTAGCCTCCTATAATCAAAGTTAATAAAGTGGTTTACATATGAAAAAATATTAAGAATTTTTATACTCTCAGCTGCCCAATAATAACACACGGGATGAGATCCCATCGTAAAAGCGGGAGTCGACTGTAGATCGCGTTCCTCGTCATGACAACATATTCTCAAGTCAAAAACAAGCATGAAGAGGCCTCGCAGTGTCTGAGTGATCCTCCAACACAGCGCGGGGTGCCAAGCCGGAACAGATCGAAGCGCCCACCAAGCTTTAATTATGTCGTGCACAAAGCTGGTCCTTTCTTTCTGTCAGACTTTGTGAGGAATTTTGATTCCACCAATCAGAAGCCTAGGAATAAGCTACTACTAAAGGCATAATTTAGCGCTTTCTAAACCTCAGTAACTATCCATGTCGGCTAAAAGAACCCATCTACCGCTTGAATTGCTTCCTAATGTCTTCAAAATCTTTCTCTGTTTTCTGATTTGGAATCGGATAGTATGATTCCTATTCCTGTTAGCCGTTAGATGGAGAAAAGGCGCAGCAGAAAGTACCAAGTGAGATTTGAAGAACTCCCAGAATCCGGTGGTATTTGCCGCAAATGTAAAGACTCGGCCGTTTTCCCGGACTCTAATGCCTAAAAAGACGTCGGCTCCGCATAAGATGCTGTACTCATAGCAGCCACTGGGCAGGCGGACGGCAGTAAAGCGGCAGGCGCAGCTTACCGAGTGGGGTCACGTGGCGTTTCAATCTGGGAGAGTACTACCAAGGTATACTCGTCATCAACATCTCATCGTGTCTTGCCTTGTCTTGTCTTGTCTTGTCTCTACCGCCATCCCAGTCTCTTTGACCAAACCGACAATAATCAAAGCAGACAAAAAAAATGTTCCGCTTCGTAAGTCCATGTCCCCCCCACATGAAGCCACATCCTCCAACACCAACCAACACAAACCTTTAATCAATACCGACTCTAAAACTGACACTCTAACAGGGCAAAACCCTCGACCCCATAACCCTCTTCCACACGCCAACCCTCCCAGCCTCGAACCGCGTGCTCAACATCCTCAAACAAGCGTCGACGAACGCCTCCGAAACCGCCACCGAAGACCAAGCGTCCGATTATACGGCGCACGCGCAGAAACAGCGCGGCGAGTTCCAGTTGGAGATTACCACGTCGCCGCCGACGACGGATCAGCTGCGGAATATTCTCGATTACGTTTCCGGCGGAGGCAGCAGCAACGCGAAGTATCAGGCTTCGGAGATTGTCAGGGGGGCGAGGGATGCGGCGGATGCGGTGAGGAGGTTTAAGGAGGATAATTCTCGGTTTGTGAGACCGATTGTATGTTTCTTCCCAACGCCCCCTTTGGCTTGCTAATATTGCTAACGGCTTATAATTGTAGACGGTCGATTGGACGAATGGAAAAGCTGTCGTCGGGGATAATGAATCGGAGATTCTGAAGATGATCAGACAGCTTCCTGAGGACTGAGAAACTCATAACTACTATGTAATTGATATCCCTGTGTATATACCATCTGTCATTGTGCTTTTACTCTACTTCGAATACCAGCGATATTTCCGTCCAGATGTCTACGTCCAGCACTTTCCGTGAACCGCGCAATCGGATATATCCCATTGTTTCTATTATCATACATGAGCATCATTACAAAAAGGTTGAGTCACTCGAGCCGGGCTCCAGAGACCGAAACCCGTGAACGTATCAGCAAAACGAGAGCCAGCTCGATCAGAAACATTAAAAAATGACAATCGCATTCATGGAGCCTGCCTTAAAACATGGTGCCAAACGATCCATCCGTCGGAATCGGTTTTCGAGGAGAGCCGCTGTCGGGTTTGCGGTGACTGCCATGTGTGTCAGTAAAGAGATCCGTTCCAACGCAATTCATGCTGATAAGCATACCGGAACGTAAACCCAACAAACAGCCCTTTGCTCATCTTTTCCTCGCGGTCCGCCATCTCCTCCAAGGCACGCTGCTTGTCATGCACCTCCTTGTACTTGGCCATGTCTGCCTCGTTTGTGAAATCATCAAAGTAGCCCGCGTCCGTCTCCGAATCCAACTCCGGCACGAATGGCGCACGCTGCTCTCGCAGTCTGGAAAAGTCGACTTCCGCAAAGTACTCGTGCTCATGGATTTCACGGATATTTTTGAACCGCTGTTCCTTGGCCGCGACCAGTTTCGTGATGAGATCCCATGTCCGTCGTGACAAGAAGTAGTTCGGGTCCTCGTACACGGGCTTGCGAAGCACCTTCTGCCAACGCTTGAGATTCTGCCAGGTCTCGTCGACGGTCGCGCCCGCAAAGGGTGGATATCCCGCCAAGGCCTCAAAAAGCATGCATCCCAGACTCCAGTAGTCCACGGTAAAATCGTACTCCTCGCCCTTGAGAACTTCCGGCGCCATGTAATCGGGAGATCCCACAATCGACTTGGCATAGTTGACCTCGCGCTTCCGAAGCGACTGGTACCCCTCTCGTCTCTCCGCCATGCTTCTCTGCTCCATCGGTCGACCGAACGGGACGGGAGTGTTGCCCACTTCTTCGAGCTTGACCCGCATAGACTCGATCTTTCCCGGGTTCAACATACCCGCCGCCAAGCCAAAGTCCGTCAATTTGACATGGCCAGTCGAATCGATGAGGAAATTCTCCGGTTTCAGATCGCGATGAATGTAGCCCAGCACATGCAGTGCATCCACACAGCAGAACATCTCCGCGATGTAGAACCGAGCGTGACGATTATGCAAGACACCCGTGTTGTTGAGCAGCGTTCGGAAATCACCGCCAGGTACATACTCCATAGCCAGGTAGATCTGCTCGTCGTCCTGAAAGGCATAGAGAAGCTTGACCAGCCATTCACTTTTGGCCGCAGTCAAAATGTCGCGTTCGGTCAAGATGTGTCGGATTTCGTCCAGCTTGAACAGTAACTTCTTGCTCATGACCTTCAGAGCGCAAACTTCACGAGTATCTTTCTTTTGCGCCAGGTATACCTGTCCGTAGCCTCCCTGACCGACCTGTGTCAAGATCTGAAAGTCGTGCTGACGCAGACGAGTCCGGCGCTTGCGCAGATGTGCGCGTTCGCGGCCGAGGTATTTCAGGAGCGCCGGTTCATATTCGTCGATCGGAGTAGCGGGGGGATCAGGGTACGCGGCCTTGAACTGTGCATGGCGTGATTGGCGATTGTGGACGTAGCTGAGCAGGTCGAAGTAGTGATCAAGGAAGTCTGCCACATGTTAGCGATACACTCGATTGTCAAGCGCTCCGCACATACATAGCTGAGTCACGTTGACGAGACGCTTCACGCGAGGATGCTGCAGCTTCTCCATTTCCTCCGGCGTCAACCCCCGCAGCTGCACCTGTCGCCTTGACGCGGTTTCCGGGTCTCTCGCCTGATACGGCTCCTGACGAGCGCTTGCGGCGAGACCGACATCTTTGGCAGTCCGGGCGGGACTCGTTGGTGTATTCTCCTTGTTTGCGCTGCGGGTCGGGGTCCCTGGCTGATGAATGACACTCTCATTGAAGTCATCGAGTGCAGACTTAGGCGGAGAGAACATAGGATGGTTGAAGGCTGACTTGGGCGTCGACGGAGTCAACTTCAGGGCCTTTTCAAAGACATTGGGCAGGTCGATGGCTCCTGGCGGCAACCGGTTCTTGCTGGGGCTGCCTTGAGGCGTTTGGGCGGGGCTCGTGAAACGCTCATTGTCGGCGGGCGTGGAGGGGCGGTCCAGGTTGCCGGATCGCGTATGAAGCAGCGGTGGAGGGTTCGGAAGGGTCATCATGCTGGTCAGCGGGTGATGGTGTGGTGGGAGTTGTTGGAGATGGAGTCAGTCGTTCAGTCAGTCGGTCGTTGATGAGGGGACACCACCAGATGATGATTACCGTGACCAAGACAAGGGGCGACGTTGGGCGAGGAGGATGAGACGAAAGAAGAAGGCGAGACTCGCGCCCGACTCGAAGGGAATGTTTTGATCAATCCTGATGGGTGTTTGAGGAGGCAAGTGAGAGTATTAAAGCGACAACAAACAAGGGATGGAGGACGAAGGGACTCCTGTGCAGCTGAATCTGATCTGCAAAGTTCGTAGCGCCAACGGTCTAAGATCTCGAGCAGCAGCCAGCCCGCAGTTAGTGCTACTGTAAGTTACTCCATAGCTGGCTGATAGTGCCCAATAATGCCGTCGTTAATAATAGCCCATCATCATCTGCCTCGTTGGCCCATCTTGTTCAGATTGCCCCTCGCCCTGTTCTTGTTGCCCTGGCAACCCTGTCCACTGTGTCCTCCATCCGATCAGCATCCAGGGACAGTTGCAAGGCTGAGACGTCATAAGGCTGGCTGATCATCTCCATCCATAGAGACGAAAAGAAACGCCAAGCTTATCGAGGCCGGGAATGTCTTGCTTCATTCCTCTTGGGCCGTGCCTGGATTATCCTATCTCGTCAGGTCTCTATCCTGCAAGTCATTTCCGCTACGGAGTACTCCGTACTGTCCAATCTCTCTTATTCATTGCTATTGACCTTAGACGCCTATAAGAGCAGTACAAACCCAGGACGATGATGGCGTCATCTGGTCTGGTTTATCTTCGGAAGATTCAGATTGTCATCATGATGTTGCCTGGGTGCCTGAGGCAAAAATAATCAAATCGCCTTTTCGGGGTTAGCGTCTCTGTGCCTGGTAGCGCCTGTGCCTGAGTGATGCCTGAGGCTGCAATGTCTCACATTCGTCAACTGCACCCCCGATTCAAATAAGTTATCGCTGATTCACTGTTCTGCTGGCGTCAAAGATCTATAGGCTGCATAGATGTCTAATCGTAATATGTTGTCCTGCTAAGACGTTTGATTCAAGGATCTATCTACCTTCAACTGGTCATCCTTTGATACCTCGGTCTACCAACGTTTCCTTTTACTTTATACTTCTGCTTTACGATGCTGTATGAGAGAGAAGACACATGAACACGAAAAAAAAATACAACATCAAGTTCTTGAACCTTGAAATGGTCTGCTGCTCGCAATGCCGTGTCGCGGTCTGGAGTACCTATCGATTGGGAGACCATTGATTCGGTGCGTTCAGGTTGGCACATTAGATCGGTCTCAGCTTGTCTCGCCGGACATCCACATCTACCCTGCATCGAAGATACCCTGGGTGGTGCTGCCAGATGACGTTCCTGTACGAGAGAGCTATTATGAGACGAAGAGAGAGTGGCCCAAGGAGAGCTTGGAGAGACTTGAAGCATTGATGGCTCAGACTCAAATTTATAGACATGGCTGCGTGCCTTCTGTACCTCAGGCTGTCACTTCTGAAAGAATGGAATAAAGCTGGAATAAGTTCTAGCTTTACTGCCCTAATAAAGGCACACCGTGATAGGACCGTGAGCACTGGAGTACAGCCTCAGCTGGTGAATGAATGGGGACAGGACTTCAAGTATGAAAGAAGACAATCATATTTGATTCGAATTCACAGCCAATCAAAATCATGGTATCTATCAAGTCCACATCTAAGCAGCGCCCTGTTTACGTTGTCCAGTCTAAACCCCAAGATGTCAGCTATATGTACATTTTAAACCATGACACTTTCGACGGGATGATAACAACTCACGTAGAATGCCAGCCCATACGAATCCGTCGTAAACGTAATCTTCGCACCCTTAGGGAAATAGAACACATCCCCCGGACCAGCCTTGACCTTCTGCCCCGTCTCATCAGAGATCTCAAACTCGCCTTCGAGGATGATCTTCATTTCATCATAGGTATAGGTGTAGACGAGCGGAGTGCCTTTCTCTAGACGGTAGAAGCCGCAGGAGATGGGCTTTTCGGGGTCATTCTGCTCACTAGCAGCGAATGAATTAGATCAATCCATCTGTTCGAATTGACGATAGAAAAAGAGGAGATCTTATTCTCATCTCCTATTAATTGTCAGAGACATACCTTGAAAACACGTCGCCGAGAAACGCATTCTCGTTTGCAATGAGCGGAGGCTTGAACGTGGACTGCGCCTTTCCATGATAACTGAAGCGAACGGCCATTTTGTCGTATGGATCTGTTCGCAAGCAAATGCAGCGAAATTATACAAATCCCGTACAGGTGTTAGATTCGAAGAAAATCGTCAATTGCAAACTCTCGAGAGGAAGACTAGCAGAAACTCAAGATTTAGAAAGTAAAAAGGGTGGCTCGAATCTCTTTCTTCTAATATACCAGATAGAATCTTCGGAGGAACACTCCGCATCTTCTGCCAAAAAAAACATTCCCTAGAATGGAAATCGCTCGGCCGTAGGATTAAGAGCTCTGACTTTACGAATGAGGGGAAATGTGGATTAGTTTACCTTAACAATGTTCATACAAGTCGCGGTCTCAGGTAAGATAGCTATCTGCATTGTACATCCATTGTATGAAGCTCGGATCCTATGTCCAGACTAAGAAGGTTAGATGGACCTGCAAATAAACTGATAAGGATGGATCTCCAATCCCGCTTGTCTACTTTTTATTAAAATTGAATCATTGCTCTGCTTTAGGACCATTGAGACGCTGCCAATGAGTTGATTCACTTGCTTGCCCTGTGAGGAGAAAAGGGCATCGTGAGGGGAAAACGAGGAGTGTCACTGCATTATGGAGACGACAGAATGAGCTTGACGACACTCGGAGATTACAATCAATAAATTTGTACTCAGATTTATCAACGAGTGACTGTACAATTCGAACGCCATTGTTCCAATCATTACTCAACTCACTTCCAGGCTTCCTGGTATAGAATCCTAGAACCTACCATAGAGTCGAGCCAGGTATGAAATCAACAGCAACGTATGTATTTATTCTTACCCTTCCATTCTCATCTCCAATCTATCAATTTTTCATAGATTATCCTTGGGCCTGAATCGTCCTCATAATGCGCGTTAGGGCAACCTGGATTCTTTTCCCCAGATCAGTTTAGTGGCATCCTCGCAAAAGCTTCCCCAGGCAGGTTAAAGCCATGGATCAATCACCCAAGATTTGTGTAACTTACAACAAAGAATGGAGAGTACTCATCATTCAACTCTAATCCAAAGAGATAGCTGTATGATCATTGGGGAGTTTCACTTCTCGAGCTGAGAACTAACTCGAGACCATCCTCTGCCGTGTGATGGTAGAACTCGTACGTAAGCTTCCTTCCAACACACTTCTTCTTGATGTATCTCCCAGGCAAAGATCGAACGGAAGTTTACGGCTGGGTTTCATCTCCAAACAAAGGCATAAATAAATGTACCTAAATTCGAGCATTGTTTCAGGTCCTGCGCCATGACCGTGGTTGTGTGCGTGCTCGTACCGAATCACTGGTCTGCAAATCGAGCCTGTTTCTGGTAGAAAGAGGGCCTGGTACTTTGAATTGCTGTACAGGGTAACTATTTTGTCCTGTACATGACTCAGCGTGCGCCGCGTGTCATTGCATCATAGAGGGAAGAAGTCAGCCATCTTCGAGAAATTGGGTTTATCGGTAGCTACGACCACATCTGCCTAATACAGGTACCTATTTCCTACCGACGTTTAGCGCCTTGAAAGTTTTTTTTTTTCTTCCCGTTACTGTATGAAAATATCTTATTGCGGAATCTGATCTTCTTGACTCGGAGATCAGAGAAGAAAAGAAAAATAAAAAGAAAATGGAAAAGAAATCTTATATAGGGCAATTGAAACCCCTCGCCAGCTTTTCCCCAGCAGAACCTGGACAAGCATCCAGATTTACCATCAGCGCAACATTCACAAGTCAATCGAACCAATATCCACACGAGAATCCCATACAGAAAGCACCTTGAAGACGCACAAATACACCATCATCGATGCCGATCTCTGTTGTTATCGTCTCCGCGCAGAGGGCTCTGAACTTCCAAGGCGGGACCAAGAGTCTCAGCTGAGATACCTACTCTCCACGAGAAAGGCCAGTGCCAGGCAGTCGGACTTCATGCCAAGCTGCAAAGAACTTGAAACGACACGAGGGTGATTGGGAAATCGACACGTCATCTGGGCGTATATGACAAAGACAAGCAAGTTTGTACATGAAATCCGATGGTACAAATGCGTCAAATAACTCCAGGTACGCCATGCTAATTACTGAGAACGTCCAAATTGTAGACTAGCAGTCAAGGCCCCAGTCCTGAGCGCAATCATGAACCCCGAAGCGACGATGGAGACTGTATTGATCACAAACGACCTGGAGCCATATCTGGCTTCACTCCGGATGTACCTCGCCACAGCAGACAATCAGCACGCCCAGCCGCAAGCCAGACCCTCTGAGCGTGTAAAGGCACCGATTCAGCGGCCACAGAACCCGATATATGAGAGCAGGTGGATACCTCTGGGAGGGGGAAACGGGGGACGCTGTATTCAGAAGCCATCATGACGCAGCATCAGGTTAGAATTCCGACAAGTCCGCCGGGTTGCAGCTTGTTATCCCAGGAAAACTGGTTAGGATGGTTAGTTCAGAGCTGAGTTATCACTGGGGAAAAAAGTGCTTTAGATTGGCGTTGAATCATACCTTCCCATCCCCACTCCTCCATTACTTTCACCCAATGTAATTTTCCACGTATTGTCTTTTCGAACTCAATGTTCTCCAAGGAAGAGATGGCCGAATTCCGCCTCGGAACCCCCAGTAAGCCGGGAGGCTCTCCGGTCGACAATCGTCTCCTCCATGACTCGTTGAAGCCGTAAGCTGAAGAGCATAAATCTTCTTCTCCAAGAGTTCCTTCTGGCAGCGAAGATCTTGGTGAATTGGCAAATAGAACGTACGAGCCCGTACGGCCCAGTCCTCTAAACTGACGCCGTTGCTTTTCGGCTCTGAAAGCGTCCCGTCGCTGCCAGACCTCGCGAACAACCTCAAGGCACCGGTCAATGCTACCCAGCTTCAGCCGTGACTGAATAGCCATCCAACGCTCCATGACCCAGTTCCGGTCTTCTTCTTGATCTGCTTCACAGCCAGCCGCCAGGAGCGGGAAGGCATGAACAATTGTCGTCCGGGAGCTGATCGGGACGGTAGCGAGTAAAATGAGCACCTTTTTAGCCAGATCGGCTGCCGGTTCTGAAGGCATTTCCGGGACTGCTTGGTGCAGATAGAGAAGCGTTGCCCAGCGATAAGCGTGCGCAGTCTGTATGCTGTGTTGAATCTCGGATGTGGGATCTTCTGGTGGCTCGAAACATGCGGGCGGTTCCCATTGCTCGACCTGGCGCTTCAATTCAATCGCTCGGGAAACCAGCGCAATCGAATTCGATTCACTCTTTCGAGCCCGCTGGATCAATTTGGCGACCTGATACATCAGCGGGAAGAGAGTCGTTGCGCAGCCCATCAAGGGATCGATCTCATGTACCGCGTCATCGCGAATCCGGAAAATTGACATATCTATCTGGTGATCTCCACAGTCATCGAAAGATGTCAGACGGGAAATGACATCCATGTACAACCACGTATTGTACAAGAAGCGGACCCGCTCCAAGTCCTCGCCCTGCAAACCGCTTCTGATACCGAACCGCAGAGCTTGGGATACCAGAGCTTTTGCACCCCGTAAATGTCGGATGCAGGTGCGAGTGTGTGAGTCCCAGGTGTCCGCAAATGCGAGGGCTAAGCTGGTGGCCAGCGCAGCATCTGTTCGCATGTCCTGGATGCCCTGCACCATGCATGCAATACTTTGCCGCATATGATCTACTCCGTGCACGCGCAAAGCAGGGTTCTCCTTGCTTGAATGAAACGCCGCCATGGAGAAGATTGCATGGTACAGCGCGGGTGTATCTTTGGCGAGTGGCCACACCAACGTTCGCCATGGATTCTCACTGACTCCGTCTTTGACAGAAAGAATCCCGCAGGTGAATCTGTCGAAACGCATGATAAGCATCTCGGGCGTCGCCACACCCAGCTCAGGCTCTCGGAGGAGATTGGGCATCATGAGAGCTGTTCTACTTTGCGAAGACTGCTTCTCTGATAAATGAGGAAACCACGGGTCATAGTTCGGATCGGAACGTCGCACGATATCTTCCACATCTTCGGTGTTACCTTCCAGCAATTCTGAGAAACTCAGATCATCAGAGTGAGAAGAGACTGAATAAGGATCAAACTCTAGTGGGATCTGCCCAGGGCCGACAGCTATATTTTCCGGAATCCCCAGGTCCGACAACCATGAAAATTGTTCCGGTGATCTTACACCCTTTGATGATGTGGAGGGTGCACCGGTAGTCAGTGTATCCGGAGGAGATTCCGCAGCAGTAGCATGGTTAGGTTGGGAGGTTTCCGACGCTCTGTCAAGGTCGAAGGGATCGAAGGGATCGTTTGCACCGGAAATAGATACAGAATCGACTTGTGCCGGATTGACAGTCTGTAAAGATGGCGCAACAAGGCTGGCGCCCGCCAGTAACCCTGGACGTCGCGGCCCAGTGTTGTGTGCGGCACCTTTCTTCTCACTTTCAAGACAGGCTGCTGCAAGAGGTGGAGAGGAGTCCACTATGAGATGATGTTAATCTACATATAGACTATGATGAACTTGAGAAGCATGAAGGTGTTAAATACCTTTCCTTACTTTGGTCGTTGCTCTGGCCGCCATAATGCTCTCTTCAAAGGGCCGCCATTTGAAATCCTTCTTGTATCCGCCACACTGCACGTTGCGTTTCTTGCATTGAAGACAGGTTGGTTTGGACTCATCGCATTTGAGCCGCTTGGCCTTGCAAGTAATGCAGCCTGGGATCAGAGATGATACGGATGGTTAGCGCACTGCGCAGTCCCTTTGCACTATAACATCGCATTGGCAAGTTTGCCACAGCACTTCTCCAAGAGAAAGCTTGCTATATCGTACCATTGCGGCTTTTGGACTGCTTCGGTTTGTCAGGACCCGAAGAACCAGCCCTTGAGTAACTTGCTGCAGACTTTCGCTTTGCGTGAGGAGAGAAGAGTGGCTGTCTTGTTTGGGCCGTTGAGGGATGAGCAGCAGGGGAGTCTAGGATTGCGGACGGCGGTGGGATTTTGATGTCCATGCCAAAGTCTCCAGTGATAACATGGGAGCACCCAGTGCGCAAGTAGGCATCCAGGAAATATGAAACTCAACTATAATAAAGTAGGATTCGAGTCGCATACAGGGAGGAAATCTGCAGAGTAAGGAGTAGAACGAGAACACGAAAAAGAACAAAGACCAAGTGCGCGATGGCCAAAAATACTACTAGCTGGATGAAACGTTTCCACTCGTATCTCTTAGATGGCACCAGGAGACAAGATATGGATCCAAAGGAAAGGTAGTCACTAGATAACCCAGTGGCTTACCAGAGCACTACTCCATAAAGCCGTGAGGAGAAAAGACATAACAAAGATAAGAGTCGCACTTTACGAGCAAATTGCGGGGATCACTGATAACGGCCTTGAATTGGCCCACCTCCCAGATCGAATGCGGGAGATCAGACAAGGACACGCAAGGTCCAGCTCAGATGGGAATCAACGGGATGGTCACAAATCAGAATACATGGAGGCACTGCTACTCGAACACCACCAAATCAGAGGCCATGATAAGACCCATAGTTGTATACCAGTTGGCAGGTGGAATACACTTTCTAGCGGAAAGTGTGTTGGGAATTCTGGGAAACGCAACTGATCCAGCGTCCATTCTCACAACGCTCGGCTATCAGTGCGCCCAATCGTCGTCGACTGGTCGGGGGCTCCATCATCGACAGGTGTGAGAGGTGAGAGTGGCTGGTCCTGGTTATGATTTCATTTCAGGCTGTGCCAAATCCAGACAATCCCATCGACTTTGATGGCGCTGGGTCGGTCATAATAGTAATAATAATAATATTCGATTTGGTAAATGGAGGGCTGTTTCCCATATAAGTGAAGAGAGAGTATGTTTTCATCAGAGGCTGTCACTGTCAAGCGTCAACAAAGCCAGACACAGTCTTTGCAAAATACGAACTGACATGTCAGAAAAGTTAGAGATGTGCAGCCCTATGAAGCTTCAGTATGAGCAGGTGAACTGAAATTGTGACCAGTGAGAGTGGTCTCCCATAATTCTATTGCATAACTTGTGTGACCATCACGGGTCTTTTTGTGATTTGAATCTGACCAGAGATGATAATCATGTGGATGGAACAGAGCAGGAATATTCGTGCATAGTGTACAGGAGCCAGCATCAGTGATCCCTTTAAAGAACACATAAGAAATACCTCTTTTAGGAAGTCTGTCTCATGATCCCCTTGAATGTGTAAGAGAAAAAGAGTATCGAGACATTTTCTGTCAAAGTATTTCCAGCAGTACATCTTTAACAGATATTTATTGGGAAGATTGCTACACTATTTATTTGTAAACTCGAAAATGAGAAGGCTCGAAGTCCACCATTAGACAATGCAAAAGTATCATAATAGAACTTGCGCGGGACTTTTCAAGACGCTGAGCTAGAGTGATGACCTATAGATCTGCTTAAAAGCCTAGAGACTTGGTTAGTGACCGCTACCCGTCGTTCCTGAAGGATGGATTCAGTTTGACGTACCCTTCTCTGTATTTCCTTCACCCATACTCTTGCTGCTGCTACTACCACTTTGAATCGCGCCCAATATTCCATCCATGTACGGGGCACCACTCCACTTCTGATGTGTGAGGACATCGACGCCGAGCTCTTTCTCGCGTGACTGGATAAGACGAACATAGGCAAGCATGCCCTCATCCTTGAAGGCGCGAGAAAGCTCCGTGGTGATTGTTGCATTGGAGTGCAGGCCAGCAAGAGAGATCAATTGCAGGACAAATCTAGGAGGCCATCAGTGTTCAGACCTTCTTCATCTTGAGACTCTACAGGGAACTTACCCATGCTTCGCGAGGTCCCAAACAAACGACTTGAGAGATGCCTCGTCGAATCCCTGACCCATCCAGTTGAAAGACGGGCTGAGATTGTAGACGAATTTCTTCCCGGGATAAGCTTGTCGCACTTCTTCAGCCAGCTTCGCTGCCTTTTCAACATTCGGATCACCGGTTTCAACCCACAAAAGGTCAGCATAGGGAGCAAATTCCTTCGCACGCTTTGTTGCGGCAGGGAAACCGGCACGGTAGTGGTAGAATCCTTCACGAGTTCGGGGAATATCGCACGACCAGACCACCGGGGTCTTAGAATAGTCACTAGCCAGCGCTCTCCGGCGAGTGATCGAAAGATCCGGGTTCTCCTTTACCCGTTGCTTGTATGCGTCTCTGAGTGATTGCGATGCGCCTTCGGCCTCGAGATGGGCATCGACAGCTAATGATGATTAGCGAGATCAATATTCGGATGAAGTAGCATGCGCCTTACCCTCATCAAATGTAACAAGCTTGTGCTTCTTGACCCACTCGAGCTCAAACGCATCAATCTCAGATGCGGCAGCTCCCTCCCTTTCCATGGCCTGAAGAGTCTCTGCCAGAGGCTCGACCTCCTCTGTAACGCCCAGAATGAACTCGTGATCCCGGGCATCGATAGCACTGCTAATCAATTTTCCGCTCTCGGAGTCCGTTCTGGCGATGAGCAGATTTTCAGTCCCCATCATATCCCACTGGAAACGAGCGGCGACCAATCGGTTGATGTGCTCACTCATAGGAACGAGCACTTTCCCCGCGAGATGACCGCATTTCTTTCCGCCGTGTAGCTGATCCTCGAAGTGTACCGCCGCAGCACCGTTCTCCGCGAACAATTTAGCCAGTTTCAACACCGCTGACAATCCGCCGTGGCTGCGAGCACGATAAAGTCAGACAGATTTCGAGAATTATAAGGGAAACAACATACCCGGTATCGCCATCTGCAACTATCGGTCGTAAGTAATCGATATAGGGTGTTGATTTCCGCTGATCGGCCGTCATCTTCCGCCTGGCATCCCATTGTTTCCGATCATGTAACTGCTGTGCCTTGAACAATCTCTGCACCTGATTCGGTACAGTATTGTAGGGATAATCACCGAAATCCGGAGAGACTTCATTTGTGGTCGTCAAAAGAGAAGAGCATGCCCAGCCGGAAATGTATAACACTTCTTGGTTCGGAGCCTGTTGTGTCATCTGTACGGGGTCCACTGCGCCCACTATGAGATGGAAACGAGTCAGTATAATGCTTGCAGTTCCTGACTCTCAGACCTCAATGCCGACTCACTCGTATGAACCGGTTTCCCCTCTGCTGCTCGCTCATTCAACAGATTGAAAAGCTTCCGTGCCATTAAAGAACTCGGGTATGTCTGTTGCAGCGACCCGCGCTTGCTCACGACATCCGCAGCGGAGTAGGGGCGCTTGATGCCCTCGAATCGCGGACTTGCCCACCACGCCTCGACATCCTTGATCTGCTGTTCGTATAGCGCATCCTCTGCTGCTCCGGCCTTGTCTGCTGTCGAAAGAAGCTGATACGAGTCGCCTGGGAGAGTCGTTGACACTGGCGGCTCGACTGGAGGAAGCGGTGACGACATCCGCGGATAACCGCACGTGAAGGCGCGCAGCGCAAATAGCGAAGGGCGGGCGACCGTCGAAGGAGCAGGAAGACGCCGTGGAAGTCGACGAGACGCTGTTCGGAACATGATGATGGGGTTAGGGAGAGGTTATCAGAGAGGAAGAAGAAGAAAATAGCAGGCAAGGGTTAGTCTTGGGATTAAAGAGCCACGGCGGGCTCGCCACAACACGAATTGACTTATAGCAATTACTCGGGCCGCTCGACCTCGGGTCTGAATTCCCCGGATATTGTGGATGCCCTCGCCGCGGCTATTGCTGGTGATGCTTCTTATCAATCAGTCCAATATCTTCATTTCAGCAGTGGCAAAGATTATGTGATGCACTTGGGTCTTCAATCATTTTATTCTGATGAATATCGGTTAGAGTGAGCACGTGGATATACACAGACTACTAATTGTACATTCCTAACACGACCTTGACTAGGATCCATCTCTGCTATTATTACACGTTGAGGCATCCATTGAGTTACATGACCTTGGATGAAACCGATATACACCGACAGACTGCGTGGCTCTCAACCTTCAGGCCTTCTCTTCCAATTTTTCCGACACGCAATCCTGCTTGTGAGACTTCCAATCTGCACGTTGACACTCTGTAGAGCAATAGGATACCTTACGGCATCGGCCACATCTCAACAGACTCGCTCCAGTCTTTGACTTCTCACTTCCACAGACACCGCATTTTGCTGCTTTTGAGTCCTCCTCTTCGTTGACTAGCATCCCGCTGTCAAAAAGCTCTTCAACAAAGGGAACGGAGAAGGACGGAGAGATCGCAGCTTGAACTGCATATCTCGCTGCAGTCTCCCAGCCAGGCACTTCGAACTTGTACCGAGGAGGCAGTGAGCGGAAACTGCAGGAACAAATCATTGCTTCGCCCATCTCAAGCGAAACCGGAACCTGTCCGTTACGATACTCGCAAGTGGGTCGGTGCTTCCATTGTCGGCATCGTTCGATGTATGCTGGCAGGACTTTCTTCCAAAGTACCAGCTCGTCGTCATCGACCCTGATACGGCAAATGCCAGCAACCTCTAAACTCCTGATGAGCTTGTGAATCTTTGGCATCAACTTGTTGGTCAATGGGAGAACGGCGGCATCGAGCACGACAGTGCGATTTGCCAAGTCAAGGCGCAGGCATGACACGAAGATCAAGATATGGACGCCGCCTTTTTCGGAATGGTTGATTCCAAAGATCCTGGATCTCTGGCAGTCCAGTCCCGTGAAACGAATAAACATCGAAAAGAGTGATTCCTTGAAATTCAGTCGCGTGTCCGCCGCAAGGGAATTCTGGCTCATGTATTTTTCTCTCATGGCTCGCTCCTGGGGAGTGAACATAAGAGATGTATGAGTGGCCAGCCACTGGAGGCTTCCTTGATCCTCTATGCTAATCTTCGGAAGAGCGTTCAGATTCACGCGAGGCATGTTGAGATTGATAGGTTCACCGTCCTCCAGTGTCAAGGGGTACATCAGATCCGCGACGTATTTGCTTGGCTGAGCAAGAGGCGCAATCACGTCTATGTAAGATGCGGTTCGATCAATATTGACCTCCACTTGGTCACCATCAATGGGTGCCGGGTACTGGAGACAATAAAGATCACCACCACTTATTTTCACGTCAATAGAGTGAGGAGCTTTGAACCCAACCTCGACTGGGGAACCTGCCTCGAGAAGGGCGCGAGAGATCTTGGAAAGAAGCGATACTCGACCTGTAAAACCGATGATTTGATTCTGTTCCAAATCATAACTGACGATAAATTCGCTTCGAAAGTCGCTGTTTTCGCTCACTTTCTCAGTTGAGGTGAGCTTTGGAAGCAACATATGGCCGGAGACATTTGGCAGATATTCGGTGACGAAGACCTCGCCCTCACTCTTAAGCCGGGCTGCGTAAATCTCATAACTTGGATCAAGAACGTCTCGTAGGCTGACGCTGACTTGAGGTGATCTTTTTACAGCTAAGGCAACTGACATGTTGTTGACATGCTCATCGATCAGGCATTTTGGCACGTAGAAAGACGCGAACAGCGCACTTTTCCCAGACCATCCTTTGGGATCGGTTTTGATCGTCAATCGGAAATTATTGCTCTCCCTGGTGCTCGCCGCAGTGATGGTCCCAAAAGCCAACTGAATGCTGCTGAACGAATGACACCGAGCGAGCATTGATGAATTTGCTCTTTGGAACCCCAGCTTGCAATAAAGAACAGGAATACCGAGCATCTCTGCCTTGACTCCTATAATTCCAGTCAGACGTGACCTGGGTATCTTGAGAGTCAATGCCACAAATGTAGTCTCCCGTTTCCATGATTGATGAACGTGCAGTGAGCGTTTAACTGGCGAGGATGGGTGAGCAATGAGCGAATTGTGGACTTGAAGCAGTTGAAGCTGACAGATCAAGTCCAAGAGGTGTTCCTTTTCATTCTCATTTCCGACGAGGTCGAGAAAGATGCCCATGGTTTTGTTCCAGTCCCCGAGTTGATTTGCCTTAACGAGACGCAGTAGCATAGCAAAGCTTCCCCGATGATAGTGGGAAAGTGTCATCCTATGCGAGCTGGGCTTCTCATCGTTCAGTAGATGTCGTGGCATGGTGTCCGCCTCGAACATCTTGATGTAGACATGGTGCAAGACCTTGGCAAGCTCGTCTTCCTTCCAACGATAAGGGCCTCCAGAGAACATCGCTTTGCGCCACATCATTCTGCAATAGTCTTGTCCCCGGTTCTGTAGATGGTCCTTACAAACCCTGCGAGTGATGTTGTTGAAGACCTCTTCCTCAACTGTGGCCGTGGCAGTCGCGTTCGTCCAAAATTCAACCAAATACAGGTTGAGCAGCAGGGTCATGATTAAAAGGGGCCCACAGAGAAGATCTTCAGTCATCTTCTTGACTGATTCTGTCTGACGCACAAGACATTCAGTATACATAACAGAGCTCTTGTCACGAAGCAAAGGTGCGGCTGCAGCGAGCAGGTTTATGGCACCTAAGTGGTCCGCCAAGTTAGATGTGTCAATCACTTGAAAGGTCAGCGGAGCACTCCCTGACACAGCATAATCGCCATCGAGTGATATCGTCTCAGTGATGTACTGGGCACTATAAAAGTTTGCATTTCGACTGTTTAGGCTCGCCATACGGTTTTGCAATGTATAGCTCAGCGCAACGGCATCTCCGCAGAAGAATCGCAGGACTGGCCCGTGAGCAAGGTACTTTTTGAACGAGAGACACCACTTCTGAAACTCCGTCCTCGCTGCCCTCACTGCTTTATGTAGATGTTTGCCGCCGTGAGGAATAACCGACTGTGAAGCCTGAAGCAGAGGGCAATAGGCCGTTGCGAGATGGAAGCCAACAAAAGGATCAGTGCCGTAGTGGAGGTCAGTCGTCGGAGCAGAGGACAAGAACATGGGATTCGGACAAGTAGGACGATCATCATCGTCTGAGACGCACTCCAGATACTGATGGTTCACATTTGTGGTTCCGCATCTCCAGAAGAAGTCGTACAGTTTCGCAAGATCCGAAAGTCCTCGCAGGTCAGTTGGAGTAAGAGACCTAAACGCACTTAGAACGACGCCTTCCTTCCCGATGATGAGGTTCTTGCGACCTTTGGCCGTTTCGACCGTGGATTGAAAGCGATCAATGAAGTTCAATCTTTCCGCTTTACTCATCTTCAGATAACGGTAGGTGCCCCAAACCTCTTTCACCCTCTCCAACGATGACCGATCGCAGAACTTCAAGATCTTGCCGTAGTCACTCTCGTGCCAACGTTCCCATGATTCAGAACTCTCGTACAGCCGGGAGGCGTGATTATCGAGTATTTTGAGGCTTCTGTCATCGAGAAAAAGGTGATAGTATATGTTCCACAGGACAGGGTCGTCTGCGGCGATATCTCGATCACCGAGAAGAGAGAGGAGCAGAATGTTCCTGGCTTGAATGGGGTTAGCGATGGTTCAGAGCGTGTGAAACGGTCTTCAAGCTCGGTTACAGTGCACTGAGGCGGGGCCCATATATCTCAGATGCTCCAGCAGGGACATGACATACCAAGAATAGCAGGCTCGATATCACAGCAAGTGATGTCAAGAGAACATGAACCGTTCGAATAGGCTGTAAAGAGAATATTGCGGACATCTCCACAGCCTAGTAGCAAAAGGTCTGCCTTCTCGCTGGGTGGGATATGCTGCGTCAGGTTGACAGCAGGCGTGTTTCCCAGCGGGTAGAACCAGGAGATGCGACTGAGTATGGCTGGAGAAAGCATGTTGATTGTCGGCCAGCAGAGCCGGCCAGACGTTAGAGAAGGAGCAGTTATGCAGAAAGGTGCCAGAAATGTGATGGATGGAGATTTAGCAAGGGGAGGAGACAGACTAGAAGAGGAGGATGGAAAGATAGAAGAGTGATATGAAGGCAGAGACTCAAGCACAGTAGACGAAGAGCAAAGATATCATAGCAAAACAAAAACGTGCTCCGCATGGCAACCAGAATACAGGCTGGGGGACACCCAGCATTCACTAAAAGATAGTGGAGTACACCTTGATCAATCCTAAACGACTGGAAATGCAGACAGGATCCATCAGGTCCATACGAGCGCCCTGACATGGCCGATGACAGGACTTGAAGCCATTTCCACCCTCTTTGTCGTCTGTATTAACTTCAGTACATCTCCAATAGCGAATACATAAAGGACACTGTCCTGTACCATGTGAAAGCTCATCTTGATAGTAATTGCCTGCCACCCTCTTGACCAGTGTTCGACGCGGTTTATCACAACAGCTACAGCCTCTCCCGTAGCAACCACCCTTTAACTTGCTGGTATCAGGCTGCTGCTCCCGCCGCTCAGTTTGCGGCGTAGAAGATCAAAGATTGCCTGTTTGTGTCGTCTGTCGGGCCTACTTGACAAATCCTTTCTCAGAGCGTCAATTTCGCTGATATTCTTGCGCGCATCTGACGAGGACATTTCTTCCTCTCTTGACCCCATCCGGCTCAATTTACCGAGCTCTAATTGCAAATCTCATACGGTTTGGATTCTTCTATTTCCCAGTTAGATATTCACTGCTTCTGACGTTTGTGCTTAAAAAGAGGTGAATGCCGTTCTCACTGAATCCCAGAAGATCGATGAACAGGCCTATTGGGTAAGAGCCCTTGTTCGTACAGAATCCGGAGGACAACAGTCGACAACCGCAGAATAAGAGGGCAGCCATGTTCAGCTTATTGGCTAGAGAATATGGAACATCATCCCTTAAGAGTTTAACTGTGTAGTCATATGCATTAGGTTTTCCATTGTACAGCCGGCAACCGTAACTATGGAGTACTTCGAGACGGCTTTCACCCAAAAAGAGAGGATAGTCAATGTTTTACAGTGATAACTAGACATCATCATCGTGATATAGATTGCTATCATAACCAAGCAGAAGAGAATCACGTAAAGTGAGTTGCCTGCGGTCCCTGACGATAGCCGTCCTCGAAATGATGTCTGTTTTCGGCACTCAGTCTATCTCACAATCTGCTGGTAACCTTGATTGTCTCCATTGAATGGCTTTCTTCAAGTTTATATCTCAACCAACTGATGGAAGACTGCTCGCATACAGTCAACAGCAACTTGCTTGCACCTTATTGATCAAGTGACCTTGATTCAAGGCTGACAATGTATGAGCCCGGATGACTCCCTGCCAACGATACATTACCACCTCCAAAATCACCTCGGCATCCTTTTCATTGGTGTCGTCGGATGTAGATGGGGTAAGAAGAGGGGGTGCAGCTGATTAGCAATCCATCCATTCTCCAGTTGCAGTACCTCTTCAACTAGCTATGAGTGAGCGGTTACAATCATTCGATAGCGGTGGAGAAAGCAGAAGCTGTATCGGACCTAACAGTCTCCAATCGTAACTCTGCGTCGGAAACTTGCGATGTTTAAGCCATGGATTTTGCCGACGGTGCCAACCAGGATGTGATAACGGATTGTTTGGTGGAGTTGGTAAGCACAAGAGTTCATGAAAGGATGCTTAGGATGTAACTCGAGGCAATTAACAGTTGATGGAATTCTTAAAAGATCATCGCTGTTTGTTCAAATTGCTGTGATAGGAAAGTAATCATTGTGGGTCAGGGGTTTTCCACAGGTCTGAGGGATATGACATGTCCAACAAACAAACACGCGTGAACCTGCAAGGCCTCAAGATGCCACGGAAGCCAGCCGCGAAGAAGGCCAAATCCTCCTCGACGAACCCGGACAAATACGATATTTCGAACTCCACCTCGACAGCGAATCGGGCCAGGAGGTCCCCGTGTACGATACCTGCGACGTCATCCGCCGCAAGATCCGAGCTCACCTTCGTGAACCGGCGTGACCAAGGCGGGCTTCCTGCGCGAGATCTCCAAGACCCTTCCCGCCGATCAGAAAATTCAAGCAACCAGCTTGGACCGATTCCTGGTGCAAAGTGGGCCGACGGCTGGATGTACCAACGCCACCTTCTATGCGGCTTATGTGTTCTTTGAAAAATTGCGCATCCGAGATAACAAGCCCAAGACCAAGTTTTGCCAGGAAATGGAGACAGTATGGGCTCCGAATAACAGTTCAAGGCTGGACTGACCTTGCCCACGATGCTAGTCACGGAGTTTGCATGGCCAGCGAGCGACCTACCTATGATAAGTATGGTAGACTGGAGTTTGTCCGAACCAGAGCCAAGTGAGGACGGGTTTCTGCGGGTTGCTGTCTTCTGGGGTTTCGTCTGTGCTTCTGGTCGTTCCTTGACTCCTTTGACGGAAATAGTTTCCTTTCGGGTTATCGATATATATGTTTTTAACTCGTCCCGTGTATAATACAATAGTCTGTGTTTACTTAGGCAGCTTTGTTTATGGCACTGTGCTTTATTTGTGTTATGATACTCCAACAATGACACCAGCTCTCTCGTACTGGTGATATGCAGCGACAATGAATTTAACGGGTCATTCGTAACCCAGATAAGATAAAGGGCTGCTGAGAAGTTGACTGCAATGATGCATGGTCAGGAGTCTCGACAGTGCATATGGTGCATCTTGTCTCCTAGGGCATGTTGGGCCTTGGAGTCAGCAGTTGCAGTATAGTCGATGCATTTGGGGAAGACTCCATAGATCATATGCCAGATAAACGCGTCAGGGGTTCCAGACTGGCTCTATTGAGCTTTTCGTGCAAAATCTGCTTGAAGAGCGTACAATCTACAACCTGGCCGGGGATATGAACCAGTGAGCTTGCCTAATTTGTTACTAATAGTTTGAGGAGAATTGCTTCATCTTAGATTAGGGAAGCATCAACATACAATAGGCCTGCTGGCCCAATGGTAAGGCGCTTGACTACGGATCAAGAGATTGCAGGTTCGAATCCTGCGTAGGTCATTTTTTTTCTTCATTGCTGTTCCTTGCACGAACAGTTATAAAACCAGGTCAATCTTTTCTTTTATCCCTCACGTCGAATAGAGAACCGTGACAGCCACCGGATACAGGAAGCCTCAATAGTAGAAAGCGCAGTTCATATTAAGTATATCTATGAATACCCGAAGTCTTTTTTCTATCGCTGCAGAAAAGAAACCGCCACTACCAGAGTGGGCGCACCAAATCCAAATCCCACACAAAGTACAGAGTACCCCGTACTTGCCCATCATTTAATCCTCCGCTTCGACCCCAACGGACGACTGACATAAAAACACAACAACTGCTCATGAAGACAATGCGAACATCGCGGCCGGCGAGAGTCGCATTCGACGTTCCACTCCTGACACGATCTGCATGGTATATTTATATTCGATGATTGATCCTGGTGACTGGAAGCGGTTGGATCCTGCAACTCTGCTTGGGAGAAGGTGATGATTGTATTTGCCCTTTGATTATTCACAGACTGTTCAGACGAATGCTGCAGCGGTCCGGCTGTCGTGCTCCCCCCATATTCGTCTTGACTTGTGGATCGCAGCCATCGTTGGACTCGTGTGACGACGCTGTCTCGGGGTCTATATAGCTAGTAGTCAATCGGTCTGATCTAGTTGGCCCTCGGTGCAAAATTTGAAATATTACACTCGATGAATGGCCTCCATGGTCAATGAGGTCGTATATCGGCAATGCCGTCGTGAAATATACCCAGTTCTCCCTGAAATCCGGGATATCGCAGCAAGTGACCTCGGAAAAGTGGGTGAGTGCAATGACTTCGTCCTCGCCAGCGCCTTTGCCCTTTCTCTTTTGTCGCTATCACCAGCAGAGAAGTACATGTACAACTTGGAGGTTCAGTAATGAAGAAATCAGATCAACATCGAAATCTTACTTTTCCCGAACCTCCCGGTCCCATTTATATCCATTGCAAGCAAACAAACGCATCCCCTGGATTAGACTTCCATTGGCGTGGGGAGATGCGGCATTTCCAAGCTCCACAAGTGAAGTAGTGCTGATATGTCTACAATATCGAAGCATTGGGCACGTCACATCGAGCCAAACTTAGGAGAGAGGGGCCGTCAAATAATCGAGGTCCAAGTTTCGAACCGGAATGCACGACATTTTGACGGGTGTCCCATTTTGCGGGATTTCAGTATAAATACTGTAGATCTCTGGCCAGAATTAGTACCAACAAGACGCCAATGTGCACATGATACATAGTATTCGACTTTTCCAAGATTTCATGCATTGTCTCTTCCTTGTTCTGTTTAATTGTCCACATTTTTGGTGACGAATAGTGGAGCATGAAAGGGTGGACGGGTCAAACATCCGGCCAATTACGCCAAATGATGCTTGACCTTTGTGGTGGTGATTTGTCTTGCGGGTGAAGTCATTGTTGCACAAGCTGACATGTTTGGGGCATTATATCAAAAAGGTCAGCCTATGATTAGGTACAGTCTGTGTTGACTGTTGAGATACCAGGAGAACAAAACCCTTCTTGAATAAATATCTACTACGTAAGATGCTAGATTTGAAGTCCGTGGGCAGCTCGCTTAAACGCCCTATCAGAGCGTAGAAGACGGATAAATCCAGGCAACAATCTCGCCGTCTCCCACTCCATAGTCTGGTAGATCATCACTTTGGATTAACTTCATCGTCAGTTTCATCTAGCATATCCCGCAAGCGCTTCCTCGCGCGCTCTCTACCGAAAGCTTCGTCCACTGCCCAATATGGCAGATGCCACCAATGAAGTGAGGAACAGAGCAAAACCACCAGTCGACATTGAAAGACAGTGCGCTGTCCCACTTCCGAGCGGGGCACAATGCCCGCGAGACTTGACCTGCAAACGACATTCGATGACTGCGAAGCGGGCCGTCGCTGGACGATCGATGCCATTTGATCAATTGCTGCAAATGTACCAGAGAGATGGCCAAGCGAGTGAGTGATGACGGTCATCGAATGATACTGAAGAGATCTCTTTTCGCTTTGGGGAGGTCTCTCTGCGTCGAAGCGGAAGAGTTGCTGGAGACGTCGGATGGATTGCAGAAGCGGATGCGGATCATGGGGGTTTTGCAAGGGACGAAGAGACTTTTCTTTAGGATGATTGATGTTGATATCATTGGTAAGGAATGATGCTATACTAGAAGAGTCGCTATGTTGGAGTCCACTGGCCGTCACTCTCTACATCTTCTGCCATTCTTCTCCTTCGATCTTCCGTTACCTCTTGAGCGCGCCATCTGACGAGGAAGCGGGCACATTGAAAGCCATCGTAGCAGTCATGGTACTTCAGGTCTGTGTCGGAAACCAAATTAGACCAGTTAAATGCTGGCGATGGATGATTTGTCTTCAAGGAGGCGAGATCGATGCCTGAGAGGAAACAACAATGCCCATGTTCTGCTGAGGAATTGGCTGAGACAGACAACAAGGATGACGGTCTTGCAATTGATCTGAAAAGGCAACGCCACACATGCTGACTGATGTGGACAACTCTGGATTTCTTAGCAGAAAGAGCGCGACATCTGCTTCGGATGCAAATTGTCGATCGAGTCAGAGCAACATCGGGAATCGCTCGTCTATTTTGGCGGGAACGCAGATGAGATGGCCGCCATGTAACGTCAACAGGGATCTGGACAGAGTTGCCCAGATGTCAGCTATGCTGGATTTGTGTTTTCTGTGATACTTCACCAACTGGTCCATAATATATATAGTACAGGATTAATGAGATCTCCTTAATTCATCTGATTTGCTAGTAGCTAGCTGGGGATCCTCTATAGCTTTATTGACAACTCACTCTGCATTCACATCTTCATTTCGCGTCATGTCCGATCCTGCAGATTTGGATCCGAGCGACGAGTCCAAGAAATCCCCGATCAGGACTTGGAACAAGCTGTCATTTCAGGCTCATGGTCGCCATGTCGTTACTGGCCTTCTTCTCGACGACGACAAAATAATCACTGCAAGCGATGACACCACCATTCAGATACACGACACACAGTCCGGCCGTTTGCGAGCAACTCTGAAAGACCACACGGGCGGAATCTGGTGTCTTGACCGCCACAACAACATTCTCGTCTCAGGCTCAACTGATCACTCCGTCCGAGTCTGGGATATTGAGAAGGGAGAATGCACGCATGTCTTCCATGGCCACACGTCCACCGTCCGATGTGTTCAGATCGTGTTGCCTGCTGATGTAGGGCAAGATTCTGATGGCCAACCGGATCTCATGCCAAAACATCCGATCATCGTGACGGGCTCGCGCGACAATACGCTGCGAGTGTGGAAGCTTCCTGAAAAGGACGATCCGAGTCGCTTGGGTAGCGAGCCATCGCCCGAGGACACTTCTCCATACCTGATGCGAACTCTGAGTGGCCATCAACATTCGGTACGTGATATTGCAGCGCATGGCGATACCGTCGTCAGCGGCAGCTATGACTGCACGGTGCGAGTCTGGAAGATATCTACCGGGGAGAGTTTACATGTCCTACAGGGCCACACTCTCAAAGTCTACAGTGTAGTCCTTGATCACAACGGAAGTGCTGCGTTAGCGGTTCAATGGACAATACCATCAAAGTGTGGTCCATAGAGACGGGGTCTCTGATCTGGAATCTCGAAGGCCATACTTCTCTGGTTGGTTTGCTAGCTCTCAACTATGACATGCTCGTTTCAGGATCTGCAGATTCCACGCTGAGGATTTGGGATGCAGACACTGGTCGATGCTTTCACGAGATTAGTGGTCACTCTGGTGCCATTATATGTTTTGACCACGATGACAAGAGAGTCATCTCGGGGGATGATAAACGTCTGGCGATGTGGGATGTACGTACTGGAGAGCACATCAGGGACCTCGTTACCCATGTGAACGGCGTATGGAAGGTTCGGTTCAATGGCGACAAATGTGTGGCAGCGGTGCAGAGTCGCGATCAGACATTCATCGAGGTGAGTGAGGGAACTCGAAGAGCATTGGAATCGTGGCTAAAAGCGTCTAGGTAATTGACTTGACTGGAACTTTATGATGAACAAGCCTACTATAAGGATGTTGACGGATGGACTCTGAAATGGCCGAGGTTCCATCTGGAGACGGTTAATGGGGCTATATTTCCGTGTATTGTATGCTCATTGAGAGCGATCAATTTCATTTTGCACTCATTATTAATACTATCAAATCGTAACCGGGTATGTTCTCATTATAGCATGCCGAACAATCCACGTTGACCACCATCACACAAAACGCCTTGCACACAGATTTAACCAAGCTTATGTACATGCTCCTCCAAATGGACCTCCTGTTTCGTCTCCTCGATTTTTTGCACCATCCGCATCTTCTCATCTTCACCTTCAAATAAGTACGTCAACTCCTCCAAAGTCGGGCCAGAAGTCTCCACGAAGAAGAAGTAAACAACGAGGAAGATAATCGCAACCCAAACGCAGTAGTAGATGTAGAACTTCCAACCAATATTCTTCAGCCCAATGGGATTGACATACCCACCGAAAATCGACGACACCTGGATGGTGAGCAGAACAAACGCCCAGGCCTTCGCGCGCATTTGATACGTCACGACTTCCAACGGATAAGTGACGATCAAATTCGTCCAGGCCAGGGTGTAGAACTCCTGGAAGATAAATATACACGCGAGAACAACACGACCCGCGGGAAGCGAGTTGTACTCGAGATATCGCTGAGCCGCAATCGTCCAGACGATGAACGTGACCAGCACGCCGCCGGAACCGGTGAGGAAGAAGAAGCGGCGTCTGAACCGATCAATCATGACGGTGACTGCGAGGGCGACGATGTATTGCCACAGCGTGACCATCCCGTTGACGAGGGTGGTCTCGTACTCGGTCTTCAAGCCGGTATCTTTCAGGATCTGCGTGAGATAGTTCGAGACGAGCAAGTTCCCGGAACTCTGGCTGAAGAGCGCAGTTGCAAAGCAGAGGAAGATGCGCTTGAGGTTCGGGACGGAGGAGAAGAAATCCTTCCATGTCATGTTGTTTTCGGCTTCTTTGGCGATGGCCTGTTGGATTTCGGCACATTCAAAGTCGACCAGTTCGGAAGTGGGATCGCATTCACCGTGGTATTTGACAAGGATGTCGCGGGCTTCCTGGAGGCGACCCTTGGCGATCAGCCAACGGGGGGACTCTGGGCAGAACCAGATCAAGCAGAACTGGTACGCCGAGGGAATGACTTGGATCAGAGTCAGGAGTCTCCATGACCATTGGCTGTTGATCCTGTAGCATCCGAACGTCGCCCACGCGCCGATCACATAGCCCAGGACGATGGAGGTGTTGTAGAACGTGGTGATCTGCACACGTTCCTTGGGATGACTCAGTTCGGTGACCAGCACGGGAGCACCCATCTGGATGAGCGAGGAGTCGACGCCGAGCACGATCTTCCCGCCGATATACATGTTCAGCGAGGTCGCGAAGAACTCGATGAGGACTCCCGTGATGATGACGACCGATCCCAACGCGGTGGGTAGCCGACGGCCGAATTTGTCTCCAATCCAGCTCAGGAACAGGAAGGGGATGACACCGCCAATGGCATTGGAGGCGCCGAAAAGCCTCAGTTTGGAGCCTTCAGGATGTCCAAACCGATCCTGCCAGGACTGGAGGACCTGCATGCCGTTCGTCATGGACTAGATGTTTCTCTTTAGCATTTGCATGTATTGAACCAGGGAGAATTCTGGCAGCAAACTGACGCCATCAATACCTAGAGCAGCACTCGCCAGAAGCGACGAGGTGAGCAGAAAGTAGAGTAAAATACCATTCTTCCGCCGCCAGAACGGCCGGACAGATTTCAGGTCAATTGGCGACAGGATGCCATCGACGGCGTGGGCAGCAGCAGGAGCCATTACGAAGAAGCGGTCACGCAATGGGAGTGGAGTTGAATGTGAACCGCGTGCCCCTGGGAGTAGAAGCTGGAGAATGAAGATGAGATGGTTGTCACAGATGGAGATGACATCGAGGCATCCCTGCAATTCTTATAGACATGCGACACAGAGAAAGTGTATATATACAGTACAACAAAAAACTTCAAGTCTTCAGTTCATGCGGAGGTTGTTCCCTGTGGGGGAATTTGATTTCGACGTATCGGCGAAATAGATCAACTTTGGACAGAAATCGATCGGGGAAATAGATCCTGAAGATCATCGAGAGCAAATGAGATCCGGTCCTTTGTTGACGATCATTTGTATTGAATTCCTACAGCAGGATCTAACGTATAAGTTATTTGGATTCTCAAAGAAACGGTGGCGTATCGTCCATCTCAACCAGTGTGTTCTGTTCTGGTCTGTTTCGGTTGTAGATCAAACATCAGGATAGTATTCACCATGCCAACACCACTTCCGTCAGACTTCGAACGGGGATTCGCAACAGCCGCATACCAAATCGAAGGAGCTGTTAATGAAGACGGACGTGGCAAAAGTATCTGGGACACTTTCTGCCATCTCGAGCCTTCGCGAACCAAAGGCGCAAATGGCGATATTGCATGCGACCATTACCATCGGTACGAGGAGGACTTCGACCTCCTCGCCGCATATGGCGCCAAAGCGTATCGATTCTCGATCTCCTGGTCGCGGATTATTCCATTGGGAGGAAGAAACGATCCAGTAAATGAGGCTGGCGTCGCGTTCTACGACAGACTCATTGACTCGCTTCTTGCGAGGGGGATCACCCCGTGGGTTACTCTTTATCATTGGGATCTGCCGCAGGCGCTCCATGATCGATATGGAGGATGGCTGGATATCGAGGAATCGCAGAGGGATTTTGAACGATATGCCAGAGTGTGCTACGAGCGGTTTGGAGATCGCGTCAAGAACTGGATTACGCTCAACGAGCCATGGATTGTGTCAATCTTCGTAAGTTGCACCACTTTGCTGTTTTTTTTTTCCCTTTTCCCAAGCACCCTTCAGAATGAGACAAATTTAACCATTCCTTCAGGGATATGCGACAGGCGGAAATGCTCCTGGAAGAAGTAGCATCAACCCACAGTCAACAGAAGGCAACACTGCCACCGAGCCGTGGATCGTCGGAAAGGCCTTGATCATGAGCCATGCTCGCGCCGTCGCCGTATACAACAGAGAATTCCGGGCTTCCCAGCAGGGAAGAATCGGTATCTCGTTAAATGGCGACTACTACGAGCCCTGGGACAGCCAGGACGACCGGGACAAAGCAGCCGCAGAGCGCAGAATGGAATTCCACATCGGATGGTTCGCAAACCCTATCTTGTAAGTACCAGGGGCAGATTAAAATCTGTTCATGCTTTTTCCTCGTGCAAGGTACCTAACGGATTCTCTCATAGCCTAGCACAAGACTACCCAGCCTGCATGCGCGACCAACTCGGCGACCGGCTCCCCCAATTCCCCCCCGCAGACTTCTTCCTGCTACGAGAAGCCGAAGTCGACTTCTACGGCATGAACTACTACACCTGTCAATTCGCGCGTCACCGCTCCCAGCCAGCCTCGGAGACGGATTATATCGGCAACGTGGACGAGCTGCAAGAGAACAAGCAGGGTGTTTCCGTCGGCGAGCCGAGCGGAATTCACTGGCTGAGATCATGCCCTGATTCGTTCCGGAAGCATCTTACGCGCGTGTATCGTCGCTATAAGAAACCGATTTATATCACGGAGAATGGATGTCCTTGTCCCGGTGAGGATCGGATGACGTGCGAGGAGGCCGTCAATGACACGTATCGGATTAGGTATTTCGAGAAGCATCTTGAGGCTGTGGGGTTGTCTATTGCAGAGGATGGTGCTGTCGTTAAGGGGTATTTTGCGTGGTATTTGCTTGATAACTTGGGTAAGTATCGGATTCTGGGTCGTGCTGTTGAGAGAATGTACTGATTATGTGTCCTCAGAATGGTCAGATGGCTATGGACCACGCTTTGGTGTTACCTTCACCGATTACAACACACTGAAAAGGACGCCGAAGAAATCGGCTCTGGCCTTGAAGCAGATTTTCGATGAGCGGATGAGCACTAATTCTCGATACAAAATTCGGGATGAGGCTGCTCGGCTGCCTTCTGAAGATCCTAGGGCGCATATGTGAGACACCTTATGGGGGGTTTGAAATGGTCGATGGTATATTAGCTTCTGTATGTCATACATTTGGGGCACTTTCATTTCTGGATATTCAAATGGGTATTGGAAGATAAACTAGAATCATTACTGTACATATCGCAAAAAGACGTTCATCATACCACCAAATTTATGAAGACCTACGCAGCGTGTCAGAGGCCTTTGAATCAAGTCTACTAAGAACATCAAGTAGAATCGTGAGGTCATTGCGCGCACGAGCCGAAAGCGGCGAAGGTTCATTTCGATCAATGATTTCCAGCAAGCTTGCGCCGATGAGCCGTAACTTTTCCACCTGTATCTTCCCTGTTGGTATGAAGAACCACTCATAGGTGTCAGAGCAGGAAACTTACACATGGCTCGCCATTCACTTGCAAGGACCAGAACGGAACTTCGCGAATGACTCGTAGCATGTCGCGAGCAATTTCAGTCTTCTGCAATAACAGCATGTCGGTATGCTCTATTCCAGAGGCGTAGTATTTCAGTTCTTCGAACTTTTGAGTGATGACCATCCTCAAGCAATGGAGGGACACGTGCAGATTCGCCAATTGAATGATATACTGTTTCATATGCTTATCCTCCTTGCTGCTGGCTGCTGCGAACGTGTCTGATTGCAAGTAAGGCGGTAAGTTATCTAGAGACGTCATGAAGCGGACATAGAGATGGTCAAGCCGGCTCCTCTCCTCGGCCGTGAGAAGTTGCTGTGGAAGGAGGGCGATGTCTTTTTGATTCTCCAGCAGTCGCATTTCAAGCATCAGGTCCGACGCAGCTTGCCAGAGGCGCAGATTCGCGTTGAAGCCTGCGATGAAACTTTTCCTTGCAGCAGCAGCAGCGGCAGCAGCAGCATCTGGTGCGCCATTTCCCGGGGAAACGATAATCTCGTCCTCAATGCCAGTCGGGTAAGCAGTCGTGATGCCAGACTCGAAGGAAAACTTGTGGATCGTGATCGGGCGATTGTTGAGTATCGCCGCGGATTTATCGCCGATGTAGACGATCCAGAACGCGCGACGGCGCAACTCTGCCTCGAGCGGCGATAAGCCCTGCAGCGACTTTTCTTCGTGCATTTGCATCACCTGCGCTAATCGCGTGGCTTCCCCGAAGATATGCCATGAGAATCTCGGCTTGCCGGCCGCGTGGACACAGTTGGAGTGGAAATACCGTATCGCCACGGAGTTAGCGTTCGGGTACTCCAGGTCCGCCTCCAGGTAGCTGTTCAAGCAATTGCGGGATGCTTGTAAGAATATCTCGGCGATCGTTTCGCCCTCTGGGAAAATATCCTTGGGCAGGAGAAACGCCGCCTCGGCGCAGACGGCGGTAATCAGCGTAAAGGTGGAATCCGGCCATAGCTCTGGGTACTTCAGACTGTTTGCCCGGTCCAGAATACTGTCTGCCGTGGGATTGCCCTGGATGAACGACGACCAAATCTCCGAAACCGTCGTCTCTGGATGCCGTCCAGGCTGGTTCAATCCAGAAGTCTGGGTGACGAAGAAGTTCAAGCCGTCGCGAAGACTTGGCTCGTGAACCAAGGGTATGAGGGGAAACAGGTACTCAAAAAACAACGCAAAACACTTGTTTACAGCGGCTTCGAGGTTCGCGGATGGATCTCGTAAGCGCAGCGCTCTGGATAGATTATGCCATCGCTGCAGCGAAGAGATCGCGCGCGAGGAGGCCGCGTCTGAGATCGAGGAATGCACCGTCTGCGGAGACAACGCTGGATCGACATTCAGTCCAGACTCCCACGTGGTGGGCACCGTGGAGCTGGGCAGACCGAGACTGGGAGTCTCCAGAGAAGGCGGTCCAGCAGCAGCTGCTGAAACAGTCGGAACAGTGGTATTATTTGGCTCCGAGAATTGCAGTGCCGGGGCTGTGTGGAGTGAAACTGGATTGACGGCGTGGGCTTTGTGTCGTTTGGCCTTCGGCCCTCTTCGTGCCAAAGGCAGGTCGAATGTGCACTGTTCACCAGATATCCGACAATTGGTGCAGACGGTTGAATTGGCCGAGTCGCACTGGTCCCATTATTATTAGTCCGTTTGACTTGAATTCCGCCGCAGAAATTCAGATATGCAACTTCTTACCTTCGCCTTTCTCCGCCGACATCGATCGCAGGCTCTGTTTGACAGACGGTGACGAGGTGGAGGCGAGGGAGGAGTGTTCTCCATCGCCATCGCCATCGCTGGATCGACGTCGGGGAAAAATGCTCACTTGCTCGTTGTCTGGGCGATGGTCGGGGATTTGTAGCGGTCAAATACTGAGTGAGAGCCCTGAAGATTGGGCGATTTGTTTCGGGCTTTGACAATCTCCGTGGGTCGTTGCAAAGGAAATTGCCCGCCTCTCTTCCGGCAATCATTTCCCCGTCATGCCAGGGGGGAAAGAGTTTAGCAGGACAAGAAAGCTCCGCCATTGAAGAAATTGCCCCGAGAAAAAAAATTGCGGAGAGCAGAATGTGTGGAGAGAGGAGAGATCTGCGTGTGGGGTTTGAAGTTTTGAAAACTCCAGACATTTGTTGGTATATTGTGGTATATTGCCCCGGACATTTATTTATACAGCTGAGCAGGAACGTCCAGATGAAGAGAATCGATGCCGTTGCGCAATTGAATCAATTCCTTCTCTTGTTCAACATCATCCACCATGCGTCTCTGCCCGGCATCGTCTCTTGCCCTGGCATGGGCTGCACTCACACGCGCCCTGCCTGCGCAAACTGAACCATCATGCCGTTTCGCTCGCCAATACACGCAGCAGGAAATCCTCGATGATCCCAGTGAATTCATCAATGACATGCTGTACTGGGAGGGCAAGTTCCATCAGAACAATGTGTCCTACAACACCGGGAATGGTATGTCGTATGATGGAACCAATATCGACTGGACCACTGGAGAGAGGACTGTCAAGCACCCTTTCAGTGCTGCAAGTAAAGAGGTCAGTGGAAATACAGTCAAACAATTCGGCATTGGACAACTCTCTCATCTCAGCTCTGAGCCAGTCTCTCCAAGTCATGCTCTATTCCCATGCCATTGCAGGCTCGCCGGAAGCTGCGCGATTCCTTTCTCCTCACAATCCGTCTGCAGCTCCCGATATCGCGGCTTCAATCATGGAGACCAAATTGCAAACCTACCTGAAGTTCAATGAGACATACCCTGGTTTCGGAGGATTCCTGCCTTGGTTCACCTCTAGTACTCAGGAGATTACGCCCACCTGGGACTGGGTCAACCGTGTGCCCGGACTGGACAATGGGTAATCCATTCTTCTCAGGACTCAGTGATTCAGGCTAACAAATAGTTTGCGTACACCAGTGAACTGCTCTGGGCTGTCTACGGCTTCATCCAAGTCCTTCAAAATACCGGAAAGCCATCTTACCAGAAGCTTGCCAGCGACTGGCAGAACTGGATGGATTACACCAAGACCAATGCAGCAAAGGTGAGCGTCTCTCAAACCATCCCTGATGCACCTTATTCAACAGCTGACGAAATCTGCTTTATCAGATCTTCTACAAAGACCAAGGCCAGGTCTGTGCTGTCACAGATATCAAGAACCAGTCCCTACCTGTCAATCATCCGGAGCAGACCTACGTCTGTGAAGGTTCTGGCCGTCTCAATGATCCCTATGAGGTGAACTCTTTACGTTCTGGCTGCAGTTCTTCGGCCGCCTGTCCGACGCCGACAAGGAGCAACTCTGGGAGGTCAAGAGGCCGCAGTTGGTGAGCGTGGATTACCACTTGGGTAATGTGGGACCCATCACCGTTCAAAAAGGTCTGTGGATTCTCGACTCCTGAGAAAGGCAATTGCTTACCAGATTCCGCAGGATACTGGTTCTCCAGCCATGAGCAGTGGAAGGTCATGGAGATGCCGTATTATGATGTTGATATCATTCAGTAAGCTTTGCCCAGAACCCCTTGCCGTGCTCTCCGTCCTCATCGATAGCTTATCTCTTTCCCAGTCGCGTTTACAAGAACGCCGAAAGAGTCCGCACCTGCAACTCGGTCGTCACCAAAGTCCCTGGAATGTTTGCTTCAGTCAACAACTCGACTGATCCGGCAACTGGTGACGTTATCGGCTATATCTCCAGTGGCATTCCCTCTATCGCAAACCAGACCATCCAGGAGCTCGATGTTATCACCCCCTACAGCGTCTTTCCCACCGTGTTGTTCGACAAGGGAGTCGGCCTTGCTTGGTGGAGGAATATGGTTCTCGGCAAGAAGATGCAAAGTAAGTACTCAATTGATCTCACCCACTATATAGAAGATTCCCTGTCGAGAAAAAATATACTGTAACATTTGCTGACTCTGGACGCTGTGTCAAGATCCCTACGGCAGCACCGAGTCCACTCGTGTTGATGGAAAGCTCGTCTCTGCTCTCTTGACTTGGGACAGCAAGGTCACCACCGTCAATGCCATCCTGGGCGGGGTGACGGACTTCGTTCGCCAGAAGATGAAGGCGGAGGGCATCTACGATGAATTCATCAACATCGCTCAGGTAAATAAGCATCCTTGTGTGTATCCCTCTATACGAATCGCCGCTAACCACTTCACCCAGAGAGAATACTCAATGGTGTTCAAGAACCTAAAGGGAGAACACATCGACTTCTGTCTTCCTGAGGAAAAGCGTTCCCGATGCAGGATTGACTGATTTCACCGAATGCAATTAAAATCCAATCATCAGGAAGGTGCCGCCATGAATGTCGGGCAAGCTGGAATGATTGTAACCCTTTGTATATACTTTTCGAGTTATCTTTACGCAGCGAAGCGCAATTGATCGAATACATCTGAAAATAATTCATTTCTCGGATCGAATAGACAGGCTATACAGCATTCGGTGACTGTTTATTAGGATTGATTGACATTTCCCTTTTTCAGCGTGTATGGAACTCTCTATAATCTGTTCCTGTTTTCTTCAGCACAACCTACAGAATGCTGTCTGTTTCGTCGGATTTGATAGCGGGCGAATGTCCCTTGACTCTATATATAGAGAGCTTAGTAGTAGCATAGAATCAAGCTCTCTATGTAGTATAGTCATATAGCTGAGCTTCATAATCGAGCATTGGGATGTGTACATAGACAGGCCCTTTATCGGGTGGCATTTAAGACTACTTTACTAGTGAAAAAACGAATGTTGTCAAATTTGTTGATTCAGTCCGTTATGTTGGGGGGCTTCTCTTGATAACCAGGAATACTATAAAACTTTATATAGATAATAGATTATCTAGTTCAAAAAAAGATATCTTAAAGTTATCATTTTTCTTAAAAAAATAAATTTAGCTATGACTATTATAACTAAAGTTTATGGTGATTACATCAATACTGGAAAGCACGTAACTAGGCATCTAAATAATAGTATCTTTGGCCATGACTTCAGATGAACTTTCTCAGCTGGATCGTGTCACGGTACGGGCTCACAGGGACAGGCAGGAGATGGATATAGGTAGTTGACACTCAGGAACTCTAGCTACAGGTCAGGCTATCTACAGGTGCATAGACAGGACGTAGCTCGAAGAGCTACAAGCAGGATGGCGGATCAGTGTGAGATATCCTCGGTCTGAATCACGTGGGCGGTAAGGCCTCAACCAGCGCCTCAGGCAACGCCTTGGCTGGCACCGTGACAGATCGTGACAATCCACCCTTGATTATATTTTGTTGCAGCCTGGCGCTGTCACATAGATATATATAGGCGTCCGTCAAGCCACGCTCAAGTTGACCTGGTGGATCTCACCAGCTATTGTATGAACCAATGTACATTCCCTGGGAAAGCTAAGTCATCACTTGTGGCTTCTAACCGATCTGCAGAAGAGTCTGTCTTATATTGATCATGGCTCTTCACAATGAGCAATCGGCGAGTCCAAATACGGGGTTGCCCGTACGATCTTCCCTTTTCGGAGATACACCCGCTTACTCGAGCAATATCTCCATAACATCGATAACATCGACACAGGGCAATGGCCCCGTCCCGGAAGTCAGCCTTCCAAACATCGATCTCTCTCGATATCGAGTCCCGGATTCATGTGTCACAGAAGATGAAATTGCTGTCGTCACAAAGCATCCATAATTCGCTACTGACACGAAGGCCCTGATTCAACTGCTCCACGAGCAGGCTTCCTTGCCCCCGAGACTCCTCGTCCATATCAAAGGGACCCATTCGGAATATGGCTCCACGAAGCAAGACTTTGACATTAAGCTGAATCTGATGTCTCTGCTCACTCGCCCAGACATAGACCAATGGCAGTATCTTAAGGTTGTTCCCCCGCAAGACGACCATTCATCGCGGTTTCGCAGTGATGCCAGCTCCGACGAGTGGGCAGAGCAATTCTGCAATGACTCAGCACAGCTGAAAAGGTGAACTGCTCCTGTGATTGTGGATCTTTTGCCTGATACAACGACGATGATGATGTCATGAAATGACCTATTGGCTGACAGCATGCACAACAGTTTCACAATCCAAAGGAAAGTCATCAACCTCGACACAGAACTTCTTGAGGGGCATATTCGAACTGCAATAGCTTTGACCAAATACCAGGGCCGTGTTGATGTGACATTCCCACAAACCTTCGCCAGAGTAGTTGTGCAATATGGAGAAGAGTCACAGCCATCCTTCAAGGACCTATGGTACTGGAGCATGGAGCCGCCGGCGAAGAAGGACCTGACCAAGCGATATACGGTCGAAGCAATCTGGCCGTTTGCAACTGCACCCCCTGGAGTGGCAGATCGGCACTGCGCAGTCCAATCTGAAGAGATGTGGTGGGGGATGTGGAAAGATACAGTGAGAAATGCTGTGCTGGCGAAGAAAAATGGATTCGTCACTTTGCAGGATTGGATGGATTACAAGATGGGACTGAGAGCGGAGGAGAAGGACAAGAATTGGGGGGGTGTCTAAGTAGTGAAGGGTTGAAGTAGTGGTGAACAGAACCTGCTGGATAACAGGCTGATTCACTCTTCTTCCTCATCACTGAGAGAGTACATCCTGAGTTTGGAATGCTCATTTTGCAAAGCTATCCTTTTATCTTTGGCTCCTCTGACATATGTTATGAAAGTCTTCCCGCTTTCCTGAACAGCGACTGAGAAGTCCATCGAGAAGGTGACCATGAACATGATTCTCCTTCCTAGACACACAGTCTGGTCAGTTTCCCGAGGTCCATGGCGCATTTCATGGGCGTTTCCTCCAGAAGCTTTCCTCTTGCAGGTGATCCGTCTTCAACATGGGCTATAGAATGCTTCTTCCAAGCTGGTCAAAACATGCATATTTTGTGGGACAGTTCAGTCCCATTCACTTTAAATAAATCAAATGCCAAAGTTGTGATCTCTTTGCCTTACCATTTTATTGGCAGCCAGCTTCTCCCTATATATATCATAAGATCGAAATAGTTGATTAGCTAGTGAGACCACATTGTAGTGTACCAAATGAAGGACCACTCCATACCTTTGAACCAACTTTTCCAGGCGACGCTGGTAGATTCATGTGACTGTTGATAAGGGTCTGGCTAGATATTTCAGTAGCCACCATTATCTTCCTCATCTGAGTATCTTACTTCAGAGATAACGTCCTTCAAAGCATTAGATGGGGACATAGGAGAACTATAGTAGTTCGAGAAATGTAGCTGAGCAAGGTGAATGACGAAGAGCACATGAAGATTGATGAGAGCGTGTATCGAATCTTGATCGAAGTAGCTTTCAAAAATGGCGGTTTGTGAGAATAACTTGTGACCCGTTCTACATGTTCATCCCCGTTTATTTGACGCTGATATTTCGAGCCCCCTATACCAAGCTCTCGTACACAGAGAAAAGGCGGGTAAAATCGAACTGGGAGGTTGACTCACCTCCGTGCCCACACTGCGCCTGGACAATGATCTAGTACTGGGAGCATTATGTTGGGTTACCACAGGACCATGGGAATGGGGTGCTCTGGTCTGAGAGGGGCTGCTTTGCGCTGAAGCTTGATTGTGTCCCTTCAGATGGCTACTCCGTGTGGGTTTCTGGTAGCGTGGCATTGCTTCTGGAGTTCCAGCCATAATGGAACTTGACAACATAAGATCAAGAGTCTCCTCAGGTTTGAAATGCAGTGTATCAAATGCGCACTGTAGATTTCCTCAAGACTCATAATGAATATGCTGGAGGAGAGGTTGCCAGGGCATGAAGATTGCCAACTATAACCTGATGCGTAGACTCGCTTTTATATATCACTCTTAGCAGGTAGGATGTAAGGTAAACAATATTTGAGAATAGTATAGAGAGGTTCCAACACATTTCTTAACATCATCCACAGCCTTATCTGGTACTGTGGGAGCAACATGTACCCATCTCCATTGTAAGGGCCTTAGTAATAGGTCCATCAGTTTACACGGAGGCCAAACGCCACGTACCAAGGCCATTCCGTTTGGATCGAGTGGAAAGACACGCCATTCTTAACCGCGGAGAACACCTATGCCGGACAAACTGACGACGGTAAAGGAGAGAACTGAAAACCGCATTCGCCTTCTGACTGCTGGTTATATAAGTTATACGCAATTCTCGTGCTACTCAGAGGATGTTATAGTGTAGCGAAGCAATGTAGAGGTCTATGCACCTTGACTCAAATTGCTCATGTGAGCACAAGTCGATAGAAAGCTTTAATTTGACGGAAGCATACAATAATCCTTATTTCCAAATGACAACTTAGATCCCCCCCGTGCCTGGGACATTCCCTGTGAAGTGACCATTGTGGGCAGCAATGTCGGCATAGACGATTCCACGACCACCGGTACCCATATAGACTCGTCCATACACACGAGGATCGCCTTGAATCAACTGAACGCCTCCATACTGATGTTGATCATCGTTGACACGCACCCAAGAACCACCGTTATCGTCCGAGCGGTAGATTCCATAGACACTCAGCGGGCCAGAGTCGGATGGTGCACCCAAAATAAAGAGTGCCGGCTTTTTGGAGCCAGGTGCTGCTGCACCGACCGTCACTAGATCTGCTGTCAGGCCTTGAGGCCCAATCTTTGTCCATCTGGCGCCGAAATTTGTCGTATGGTAGACTCCTAGACTACCGAGTGCGAGCCAGATCTCTCCGGCGGTATCAAAGTTCACCACAGGCACCGCGCCGGAATAGGATGGTAAGCCGACATCTTCTGCTTTGGAAGCCTTGTACGACACTCCACCGTCCGTGCTGACATACCATACGCCGCCGGTGAAGGAATAGAAAGTCTTGGGCTGGACCCTGTCTGCGCTAATATTCGCAGTCTGTCCATTGAGACCGCTGGGTGAAACCCAAGTCTGGCCCATATCACTCGATGAGTAAGGTCCTGACTGGTTGGAAGTAGGTTGGCTGCTTTCCAAGGTGGACCAGACCAGATCTTCTGCGGATGACCAGACCACGTACTTTCCTGAGGCGTCGATGGTAATCACGCCGGCGTTTTCAGAGTTCGTATCGATTCCTGGAATGCACTTCGGGAACAAGATCCAGTTACTCCCTCCGTCAGTTGAGTAGGCAGCTTGACCACATCCATCTGTATAGTTCACTCCACAGGCACCACCGCGAACAATAACATTTTGCCTCTGACCGGCCCAGTCAAGTGTGTCGAGATTCGAAAAGGTTGGGAGGCCCAGCATTGGCTGCGGGACATCGAGATCGTCGTGCCGGAAGCCGTTGATGTCACCGAAGCCGCTGAAGAGATGAGCCCCCTCGGTGGGACTAATCATGGCCAGGTTGACGGTCTCTTCGATTCCTTGTGCTTGGATGTACCAGGTTGGTGCCGAGTTCGAGTCAACTTTTGAAATAGAGTCAGTAGCCCAGATCGTGGCTCCGGTGCCATACAGGACATGATCCGAGTCTGACGGGTCGATCAGCACGGCCGTCATCCACCAGCCAAATTTCGTCAGTCCGTAGATGGGAGACGGTGCCCCGTAACCGCCCCAGCGTTGACTCCAGTCAAAGCTCAGCCATGGAACCTTGGTGCCGTTTTTCAGGGCAGCTTGTTCGATCGGATGACCCCAAAAGCCACCCGTGCCTGGGGGCGATGAGAGCTGGGAGACGTCTTTCCATGACCTTCCTCCGTCGTGCGACAAGTACATACTATCCAATGCTGGTCCCGGGTCACGGTCAAGGGTAACAACGACGAGAGTGTTCGGATCCTTTGAATCGACGCTGAGTCCGCAAAAACCACCAGGTGGCCAGGCTTGTGGTGTGTATGGTGCGGGATACGTATTGTTGGCACCAGGGGTGATATTTGTCCATTCTGACGACGATGTATTGTAAACGTACACAGCGCCGTAATCCACCCCCCATGGACCAGGAGCATCGCCATATGTGACATAGAGTGCTCCGTTTGAGGCAAGGGCGGCCTTCATGGGCTGTGGACCGGTACTTTGTGGCGCCTCACCTGGGACGAGAATCGAACTGTCCCATTCTGTCGGTTGACCTGGCAATGACTGCCACGTCTTTCCAGAGTCCGTGGTGTAGTAGAGACCGCCCGGTACGCTGGCACCAACATAGATGGTTCCCTGATGCTTGGGGTCGAAGATAACGAAAACAATCCCAATGCCATTCGTGGCTGCGTTGGGGAAATTCGTCACGTTCGTCCATGTTTGCGCTCTATCTGTGCTTTTCATCAGGCCGGCTGTGTGAGTTCCCATCCAAAGTTCGTTTGGTCTGAACGGGTTGACTGCGAGTCGCTCTCCATTATTTCTGCCCATCTCATTCGATCCCATTGGGAAAGGTGCTGGATACTTCCGGAACGTCGCACCCCGGTCGTCCGATACGAAGAAAGCAGAGTTGTTGGATGTCAAATACCGACCCTGCGCCAGGTACAATCGATTCGGATCATGGGGGTCCAACGCAAAACTCTCCGTCCCAAACAAATTGGAGTCCTCTCCACTGATAAAATCCGTCAAGGGGATCCATTTGTTCTCTTGTTCATCCCAGCGGTACGTGCTGCCAATATCAGTTCTTGCGTACAGCAAGTTTCGTTCCGTGGGATGGCCAATGATGCCAGTAATATAGCCTCCGCCAGTAACTGCAACCGAGTTAAACTCGTACGGGTAGCTCTGGGTGCTGGCTGACGCGCCATTAACGCATTGGAGTGCCAGTGGCACAATACTTGTCAGACGCCGGACGAGGGATTTCATACTGCCGTTGTGACGACTGCAATTGCACTCGAGATGGATTCATCTTGAGCGGTCTCCTGCCGTTTATATGTCTCTGGAAGGGACTCCGCGTCGAATGCATTGTTTTGCGATGAGCTTCATGATCTCTGCGGGGAAACACCACACGATCTCAGTATCTTAGCTCTGAAAGGCACAGCGAATGCTGAATATGTTGCGGCCAACCTCTCGGAATTCGGGCCGCATCTCCTAATGGAAAGTTCGAAGCTCTCATACCGGCTTCAATAATAATAAGCACGGTCAATAATAACCTCCGCCTGAGGACGTCAGCTCCTTGGAAGAAAAGGAAAGCCAGAAGGGGAATCGACCGCAAAGTTATGGAGCGGCTCACGATATGGGGTCGTCGTTGTGGGTTAGTGAGTGGAGATATTTGAATGAATGATCTCCATTGTACCCCGCAAAGCGACGTGCTTTAGCCAAAAGATTCGTATCTGCCCAATTGAATGCTTTAAAATCAACCTATCAGCCTGTACGTCCTTTAGACTGCCTGTCAAATTGTATAATCAATTGGTGGAAAATTGCCCGCGAAACTCGGTAATTTGCTTTGGTGCCCCCTCTCGTTCAGTAAATCGATCCGAGCCTTATTATTATTGAAGACTGAAACCCTTGAATCCAAGCGATGGAGGAGGTCTCTTAGCATTCTTTGCTTTACTACTGCGTCTTTTAGGGTCTTTTGGGCTGGAACGCCGCCGTTCTCTGTATGATAGATCATGGACATGGCTAATCATCCGGTTATATAAGTCGGTCTTAATTTCATATACTGTACTTTCTTAAGCAGTCTCGGGCTGTGGATCTAGGCACTAGATTCAAGGATACAGTTCAAACGCATTATGCAGGGTTCATGTCTTTTATCCTAGGGCATGGACTCGTCAATGATGGGTCGGCTCTTCTAAAAACTACATCGCCGCAGATGACAATGACGCCAACAAGAAGCTCCTGATGGGCCTTTAGGAAAGAAAGGTTGTCTGTGGAGGGCTTACAAAGTCTCAATGCAAAACTGTGACCAGGGTTCAAAAGGGATTGTAGTTTAAATTGCAAGTGTACTGGTGCTGCAGCTACCTAAGCTCACAAATAAAAGCATGTAAGTGTTGAACTGCAATGTGAAAAGCAAATCGCCGAGACAGTATAATGAACGAGTGTGTATGTCACGTTTAGAAGTCGTCCGATCTGCCGGCTGATGGTGCTGGTACTTGCTAAAGGCCAAAAATCACCACAAAGACGTCCCGATTCATGTCAAACGGGTTGTATTTGCTGCCGACAAGCAGTTCATTCGAGTGTCAAGATTTCTAGCGGCAGCCTCCCTCGCAGGCGCAGCCAACGACATTGCAAAGCTGATAGTCTATCAGTAACTAGAGTCTAGAACCACGAAATACAAGGTTGGAAAGTTGAGATCACTGTCCTTTGCCGCAGTATGGGGTTGCTGGAGTGCCATCAGAGCACCATACCTGTTATTCATAGTCAGTATCAACTTCTACTCCAGACCGAGTAACGAGGCAATTATTGATAAAACACTCACCCCAGTTTCATTGACATGAGGGGGGCAGCAGTCCTGGTAGTTGTTGATATCTTCCATACTAGGCTCTGGAGCAGCCAAGCTAGAGGCAATGAACAAGGAGAGCACAGCAAAGGTATACTGGAAGGCCTTCATGTTGGAGGATGGTTTTGCGCAAAGAGAGCTTTTAGAAGAGGGATTTATTGAGGGTTTGTTTCTGAAACTGTCTCGATCTTGGGCCTGTTCTGTGTGATGATGGGAAACAGGCTTCTCCACCCTTCATATAGACCTTCCTGAGCTCAAACTACCGGACGAGATGATTTCCCAATGTAACCCTGATATTTCTGTCCAAGTCGATGTATGCAAGTTTCGGTGCCATGTATGGTAGATCACACTTGAGATTTATGTAACAGCAGTTCTTTTATTGAACCCCCTTCATCATCTTTCTTTTTGAACTTGGGCGATTACAAATATAGTAGACCATTTGCCTACTATAATATAGATTGTGCTTTACTTCTATGCCACTTTTAAACTTCTTGGTCCCTTTAAAGACCACTATTCTTGCTGTAAATCTTCATTCTCTGGTGTAAGCTCGCTTTCTTTCTGCTATAGCATCTGAGACGTACACCTTTCATCTTCGGTGTCTTACTTGGAATTGATGCAACAGGATCAAGGTCCTAGATTTGATAATATTACAGAGATAGATAATTGAGAATGAACGAAGCACATATGCAAGAGTTCATGATGCAGGATGGATCAAAGGTTACACTAGATCTTATGAACCATAGCAATCAATCCTCTCCGAATAATCTACCGAAATCCTAAGTAGAACTTGGCGCTACTGAAATCCAGTCGGCATACTTACACCAAAGAACCAGTCATTATTCCAACATACACTACTCTACCACTTCTTTTGTCGAGACCAATGTTACACAGCCCTAGATCTTGTGTCTGCAAACTGAAACTTGGGCAAATGATAAGGCATCAGCAGCCCGTCCCGCATTTTGGTGAATGCGGCCCGTCCAGATCATAGATATGTGCAGGTTCCATCTGATTGAACAATTTAATTGGATCCGAGCCAAGTGACTGGAACTTGGGATGACAGGAAGATCGAGATCTGTGGGGGAGGACTAGATCCTCGGGATTTCATGAAGTCATTGATTACACATTTGGCCGTGAGATCGACGGTGTCGCAAACCGCTTTTCTTCCTCTTCTTTTTCCTCTCGAAGACTGGCAATGTAGTACTCCTTTCTTCTTATAATTGATGATTTGACTTCATTCTGAAAAAGCCAGCGCGACAATGTCTGGGATTTCGGGAATCGACGCACATGAACTGCAGCCGAACCCGCGGTATCTTTTTCGCCAACCGCTCGCGCTGCAATGGTTCGAGAACGGCAAGCTGGTCAAGCGCCAGGAGGGTGAAAGACAGGCAGGTAAGCTTTCTTCCAAAGGCTTGCTTCGAAATATTTATGAACCGGAATGAGAGATTGCCCATTCTAATATTCGATCGATCGCATAGGCCGGTTCGAACTGTTTCTGGATTTGCTATATGTCGCGATTCTCGCGAATTTCGCGGACGCCCTCGCAGAGGAGATTTCAGGGGCGCAGCTTGTCAAATACATCGTGAGCGGCATTGATCGTGTCGTCATATCATGAGTGGAGGTTTTGCTGACTGTTCACAGCTCATTCTCTCTCCGTCCTGGCATGTATGGAGCGATCTACGAGAGTTGATGAACTCCTTCTACAACGATGATCTCCTGCAACGCGTGCTCATTCTTTGGGTCATGGCGGTCTTGATGGTCTACGGCAACAATGCGCTTTTGGTCGACAAAGATATAGGCGCGATGCGATCGACCGTTGCGGCGTACATGATAGCTCGCGTCACCTGCAATACAGCCCATCTGATCTACTCTTTTGCCAGCTATCACCACCGGGCACAGCAGCGTCTCTGGTTTGTGCTGTCGTCCATCGGTCTCTGCATTTACATTCCGTTGTACTTCGAGTCGATCTCGCTCCGCCACAAAATTGCCGTAGCTGCCGTCGCCATCGTGGTCGAGGAATGTATCTGGATGTTCTGCTATTCGCCAATCGCGAAGAAGATGCTGAAAGCGAAGTATACCACCGCTGTCGATATCCCGCACGAGATTGATCGATTTGCGGCTTTCTACATCATTGCCCTCAGCGAGTTTCTCTATTGGAGTATTGTCGGGTCTCCTGCCGCCATTGGACTGAATCCAGGGCTCCTCCGCGCAGTGTGGACATTGATTATCGCGTTTTGTCTCAACTGGATGTATGTTCATAATGACGGAGCTCTCTGCGGTACCCATCCACTGCGCCATTCGATTTATACGGCCTTTTCGTGGATCACTCTCCGTCTGCCGCTTGTGGCGTCTCTTTTGGCCGGCGGACATGTGGCCGCTAAAAGCGCCTCCGACGAGGAATTCGGCGATCCTCAACGGTGGCTTCTGTGTGGAAGTCTTGGGACGGGCTTGTTCTGTCTGTATGGGTTGTCACTTCTCTACGAGTCGAAGGACAAGCCAGGCACATTGATTCTTGGGAAGGTATGCCAATTTGGACGGGTGCAGCGATTGGAAACAAGCATGCTAATTTATTTGGTTGAATGCTCAATAGCAACTTCGCATTATCATGCGTCCAATCACTGGTGTGATCATCATCTGCTTGCCTCTGGCGCATGAACTGAGCATTACTTCGATAATCTCGACAGTCATGGCGCTGATTGTCTTTTGTCTGGTTTGGGAGAACGTTACCTCGTTAAGGCGAGATTGTCAGATCTGGGAGAGATGGGAGCACACCAAATATCCCGAAGTATATACCCCTGAGAATGTTCAAGCTACCAAAGATGACTCGGGCAATCCTGTTGATCCGTGATTTTGTCCAAACATTGCAGACGAACAAACAACCACTCTCTCACAATAGTAATACCGGTATTCAAGTTTCTCAGGTAGTTGTCGAGATCTGCGTCGGATCTCCCAAATTAATCGAAGAGACCAAAATCATTATATTCTGCCAATTATAATCGGGCAGTGAGGCAAAGGCGGTGAGATGCACCTGTGCAATTACACGCAAGGCTGTGTTTTGACTCACCATGAGGCTGACGTTGGCCTCGTCTTCTGTCTGCAGGAGATGCATTCTCCCTAAGATTTCTGAAATCATACTGTACAGGCTCAACATTGCTAGATTCTAAGTTGCCGACTGTTGCTGCGTTCACGGAGTACCTCCACACTTGGGGTCCTGTTCGCTCCACTATCCACGCCAGAATCCCATCCAAGGAGCTGCAATTGGTAGTCATCAAATGTAAAGCTTGACGCGTCATCTGCTCAATTCGAACAAATTGCAACACAATATGGCATTCGTTGAACTGTTTTCCGCTTCGTTGTCCACGGCGACGGCCGAGGTCGCTTTAAAGCTGCTCATTGGAAGTGCTTTACTCGCGAGCATTTTCCTCCTTACATTCCTGATCACAGTGGCTCAAGGTGAAGTGGTTGTCCGGTATAGAAGGAAAGGCAGTTATCCGCCAACGCTTCCCTATGTAGTTCCATTTCTGGGTCACCTGCCTGCGTTTCTGCGAGACACAAAGTCATTTCTGGCGAATGCAACGTAGGTCAAGCGTCTAATCACTTCATGTGCAAACTGGTAATAACGTACAATTATGAGGGATCCGATGACTAACCAATGTACAGTGCGAAATACGGGCCTTCAACGCCTGTCAGAATCCATCTGCTTAACAGAAGCATGAATCTCCTCGGAGGTGCAGACAACATCGCCACGCTCTTCAAAAGCTCTCGCAATCTGAGTAGCGAGCGCTGGCTCGTCCAGGTCCTCGTGAAGACCTTCGGCGTCACAGAGGAAGACTCCAAGTTCTATCTCGCCGATAACACAGGGATCAGCAATCAACCTGATCCGCGTAGCACGATGACGAATCCCGACCATCGGATCTTTTATCTGGTGTACAAATCTGTGCACAGCGGTTTGAGCGGTGCCAGTCTGGTGGAAATGGAGAGGCAACTCGTTCGGAATCTAGGCGAGCAAATCCATGAGTCCAGCTTCAAATACGACCAGTGGACAGACGTCTCGGACTTGTATGGCGGCGTTATTCAGAAAATGGCCTTTCAAGCGGCCATGGTGACGCTGTGCGGAGCACATATCTTCGAGGTGATTCCGACCCTGCATGAGGATTTCTGGAGGTTCGACAGGCTCTTGCCGAGTTTGACCAGGGAGATTCCGAGGTGGTTGGCGCCGGAGTCGTATAAGGCGCGATATAAGATGAAGGATAATATGCGGAGGTGGCAAGAGTTCGCGCATGCGCATTATGATGTTAGCCGGGGGAACGAGGATAAGAGAGAATGGGAGGAGTTCTTTGGGTCTCGGTTGATGAGGACGAGACATGAGTTCTTCCGGAAGATGCCTTTGAGCAAGGAGACGCTGGCAGCGGATGATCTAGGGTTGATCTGGGCGTATGAACACAAGTCTCTCTCAATCGGGAAATGTTCGACAGGGCTAATCGTTGGGTAGTGCAACCGCCAACAGCATCCCAGCAATCGGCTGGTTTCTTCTCGAGGTCCTTCAACGGCCTGACCTCCTGACACGAGTCAGAGAAATCATTGCGCCTCACGTCTCACCTGACCCATCAGATCCAAGCCAAATGATCGTGGATATTCCCCAGCTCTGTAGCGACCCCCTACTTCAATCCATCTACGCTGAGATCCTGCGCCTACGCTCAGCGACCGTTATCTTCCGAGTTCCTACCGAGCCCAACTTCCACGTCGGAGGATGGCAATTCAAAAAGGACGAACCGATCATATTCTCGACCTACGATGCCGCACGAGACAAGACGGTCTGGAACGCAGGCACCGTCGATGATCCTCATCATTTAGATGAATTCTGGGCCGAGCGTTTCATCGTTTATCCCGGTAACATCCACAGCGGGCCTATCAAGCAGGCACAGCTGCAGGATAAGCACGACTTGCAGCCCAAGGTATACGACAAGCCCACGTTCACTATGGACGGGACTGCTGGGTCCTGGATTCCGTATGGAGGAGGCTCGAGAATGTGTCCCGGCCGGCACTTTGCCAAGGAGGAAATCATTGTCACGGCCGCGATGTTTTTGAGTGCGTTTGATGTGGAGCTTCTGACTGATAAGGGCTCTTTGGTTGAGCCTGATATGAATTATTTTATGTTCGGGACGATGCACCCTGAAGGGAAGATACCGGCGAGGATACGCAGGAGGAAGGTTTGACTTCACGACGAGCAGGAGGAGGGTTCTAATTCCACGGATCGAGCTTGATCTGGTGGATTGGTTGTTTCTGGATAGCTACACCTGATATCTATAGAGAGTGCCTCGGTCTCATTGTCGTGCTTGCAAACTCCAACTACTGAGTGTAGGTCCCTTCCTCCACAGCGCTAAGAGAAGGACATCCTCCACGGTCGGTATCATTGAACACTTCACGACGTAATGTATGATGGCCTTACATAATTCTCCCTAAATTGAAAATGCCTAATTACCTACTTGGCATATCAAAGCGGCACAGAGTCCAAGTCTCGAAAGAGCCTGTCGAGTTTTGCCCGATTTTTTGATTGCCCATGTTGACTTTGTTGGTGCTGCGTTGGAGATCGAGTCTGAGATCGATCTATCTTCAACAGTCAC
>JSYV01000525.1:0-14606 GCA_000787455.1 Evansstolkia leycettana | reverse complement strand
TTTTTTTTTTTAGTTACTGATTAAGTCCGATCAGTTCGAAGAAGTCATTTGGCATCCGCTCTAAATTGAAGGCTCTTTGGCCTGAAAGAAAAGTACTTATACCTCAAAATCTTTCGTGGAACAAAACTGTGTCGAAGTTCTCGAGATATGGTTCTAGCCCAGTCAACTCATCCGGGGAGATTGAACACCATCGGGCATAATTAACATGGCTCAGCCTGCCAAGATATTGAATCGAAATCACAAGTTGTTCCCTCTAACATCGTGGTAGAAATAGAGGCTAGCAGTCCGTAGATAATGGGATGTTCCCAGAATGTGGAATTGTGCACCAAGTCGACCAGAGAATTGCATCGATGATCGACTGGGACCGATCCAGCCGTTGGGGTCAACAAGGTTGAGGATATTGCTAAGCCAGGGGTTCATTGACTTGTGCCACTCTGGTGAAGAACAATAATCGTCATCCAATCCGCAGACAAGCGCTCCTTGGCCTGTTCCTTTCCTCTCCTCCGATAACCGCCCGTCATTTTCTCTGCCCGCGTTCCCGAGGCTGCCATAACTTCTCTCTCTCTCTCTGGGTAATCGTCATCCTCATAACAACCACCCAGCACTCACGCCATGTCGCTCCCCCTTCCACGGTCCCTTTCGAGGGCCGTCTTCAGAAGATGCTACGGCACCGTCCAAGCTCCTCCCAGCGCAGCCTCGTTGGCCAACCGAATCCCAATTGCTTTGCAGGAAGCGACCGCTGCGACAGCCCCGCGCACCAACTGGACCCGGGAAGAAGTGCAACAGATCTATGAGACGCCATTGAGCCAGCTCACTTATGCTGCGGTAAGATGGGCCTTTCTTATCCGTCCTGGAAGCAATCCAGAAAAGTTTGCAAGCTATTTTTACAGTGGATAAAGCAGTTAATTGATCCCTCCCCCCTCTGCAACAACTTGCGGGGCTAATATGACTGACTCTCAGCCATTCCCACCACGAATATTCATTCATCCACACCATCGCAACTGACTGGACACTGATCGTTTTTACTAATGCTAAACAATTCCAGGCCGTCGTCCACCGCCGTTTCCACGACCCGGCCGCCATCCAAATGTGCACCCTCATGAACATCAAAACCGGCGGCTGCAGCGAAGACTGCTCGTACTGCGCCCAATCCTCCCGCTACCAGACCGGCCTGAAAGCGACCAAGATGAGCCCCGTCGAGGACGTCCTCGCTGCCGCGCGCATCGCCAAAGCCAACGGCTCGACCCGGTTCTGCATGGGCGCCGCCTGGCGCGACATGCGCGGGCGCAAAACCTCCCTCAAGAACATCAAGGAGATGGTCTCGGGCGTGCGGGCCATGGGAATGGAAGTCTGCGTGACTCTGGGCATGATCGACGAAAACCAGGCCAAGGAGTTGAAGGACGCCGGCCTGACGGCGTATAACCACAACCTCGACACGTCGCGGGAGTTCTACCCGTCGATCATCACGACACGGTCGTATGACGAGCGGTTGAAGACGCTGTCGCATGTGCGCGACGCGGGCATCAATGTCTGTTCCGGTGGGATTCTGGGTCTCGGCGAGGCCGATTCCGACCGCATCGGATTGATCCATACCGTTGCGACTCTGCCTTCGCATCCGGAATCGTTCCCTGTGAATGCCCTCGTGCCGATCAAGGGCACCCCGTTGGGTGACAGGAAGATGATTCCGTTCGACAAGCTGCTGCGCACCATTGCGACGGCGAGAATCGTGTTGCCGGCCACGATTGTGCGGCTCGCGGCGGGGAGGATCTCGCTCTCGGAGGAGCAGCAGGTGGCGTGCTTTATGGCGGGTGCGAATGCGGTGTTCACCGGTGAGAAGATGCTGACGACCGATTGCAATGGCTGGGATGAGGACAAGGCGATGTTTGAGCGATGGGGGTTCTATCCCATGCGGAGCTTTGAGAGGGAGGGGACCGTCCAGCAGGCCGAATCTGCTGCGTCGGCTGAGAGTGAAATGGCTGCGCCGGTCGCGGCTAGCTCGTAGGGGAACTTGGTGCTCATACTTTTTCTTCTTTTTCTATTGACATACAGATGTTTCAAGGGCGTTTACGAACAAATAAAAATATCTTTTCCGTTGGATTTTTATCTCCATGCATACGGAGTAGAACCTAGCAGTCTCTTATCAGGCAATTCTCCATTTTCATCTGGGATTGCCCAGAGGTGATATTCGATGTAATATAATATACACTGCTACCGAGGGCTAAAGAAGTGATGACCGCAACAGCGCCTCCATCTCTCGAAGCGATTCCGGTTTCGACGTGATACTCGCCATCATGTAAAGCACATTCCCGAGCACCCTGGAGTGGACATTGAAATTCCGTCCTCCGACAGCCAGTTTCTGCTGAAGGCCTCTGGCGGCGGTGGATGTGTAGCCTACCCACCAAACACCCAGTCAGCCAGCCATCAGGAGGTCATTGGAACATGGCAAAAGAAAGTCTCATGTTCTGGCTTGGGGAAGATACGTACCTCCACCCCGCGCATCCTTCAACTCAATACTCAAAACAGTGCCAATGGCAAATATTCCATCGACAGAATCAGCAAACGACAAATCCCGTACTAGACCCTGAGACCAAACACTCCACACATCAGGAGTGCTGGTTTGCTCATCGGGATGCTGGACAGCGGACTTTGCACTGCCCCAGTCATCCCGATACTCATCCCACGCTCCCCGATCTTCCATACCCATCATCGTCCGCAACGAATCCACCGCTACCTGACACCCAACCGCATGGGCGGTATAGCTGTGTCCGTGCAGCAAGGCGTCACTCGTTTCGGGGCTGGAGAAGGCGTCAAAGATCTCTTTGCTTGCGAGGGTGGTGCAGAGAGGGACGAGCCCGCCTGTGAGGAGTTTGGCGTTGACTGAGATGTCTGGGTGGACGTTGAGGAAGGAGGCGGATGTGCGGCGGCCGAGACGGTAGAGGCCTGTGAAGACTTCGTCGAAGATGACGGGGAGGCCGGACCATGAATCGGGTCCCGTGGGTGAGTTCTTGGTCGTGGTGGAGAAGAGGTCGGGGTTGTTGCGGACGACCTCGACCAGGGAGCGCTGGAAGAGGGGATCACTGCAATGAGGATGTTAGTTGTGATAGACTTGATCGAAGGGGATGGGGGTGGAAGGACTGACGAGAAAAGCATCCCTCCCGCACCCAAGATCACCGGCTCCATGATGAGAGCACCGAATTTTCTTCCCTGCTTGTGAACGAGATCGTTGATCGTGGTCCGGATGTACTCCTGATACCGTTTCCCGACCTCCGAACCGATCCTCTGCTCCAGATCGAAAATCGAGCTCAAAGACGAGAATTCAAGATCCGGTCCGAGCACGTGTCTCAGGTTCTCCGGTATCTCGACTTTCCACACTCCTCGCGACATCTTCACAACGGGAAAATCAAACCAGTATCCGCGGCCGCGGTACCATTCCACCTTCTGGTTATACGTCGACGGCTCAGAGCAGTCCATCACCCCGATCGTGTCTCCGTGATAGCTTCCCTTGAGACCTAATATGCCGATTTCCTCTTGGCTCGCGTCCCAGCGGTATCGGTCGCACGCAGCCCGCAGACCCATCTTCACAGCGACTTCCATCCCGGTACTGCCGTTGTCGGTGTAGAAGACTTTCTGGAATCGGGGGTTGCCCAGTTCTTTTAGAAGGATGTCTGCCAATGAAAGAGCAGGTTCGTGGATTGTGCCTGCGAACATAACATGGCCGTAGCGACCGGCCGCGTAGGCTGCAGAGAGAGACAGATCGGGGTTGCCGTGTCCTAATCCCTGAGTCCACCATGAGGCGGAACCGTCGAACGTAGCGCGGAGGAGGCCATCGTCTTGCCGGTCATGATTGACGTCTGCCTTGACCGTCTGGAAGTAATCGTCGTAAGCTGAGTCGATGACCGTAATGTCCTTGGCACACATGCCATGATGTTGAGTAAACGGATACCAGATCGCCTCGTGCGCCCGACCGGACATGCTCTCCAGCCTCTGAATCCTGGTCTCATTTTTCACGGCCAATTCCTCCAAAAGGCCCGCGATATCAGCACCCCTCGCGACATCGGCGTAATACGCCAACATCGCCTCCTCGTCCCGCGCGAGAGAATCAGCATCCTTGCCGACCGGCCTCTTCGGAGGCGCAGGCAGCGGAATCAACGGAATGCTCTTCTTGCCAAAGTACTCGCGCAAATATTCGTGGTTACGATAATACTCGTCCCGGAACAACAGGACAGAATGCACGTCATACCCGCGCAGCAACAATGACTCATAGGCAGAGATCGAGGACGAAATCCCACCTAGTCGCGAATCCGCAACGAGAACAATGGGAAGTCGTAGCGGCCGGTAGAGATCTGCTTGGGAGTTCCCATTGGGACCGGGCGAGTGCACGCCTCCAGCGGTTTCTACGAGAGCGAAGTCGATTCCGGTGCGGGCCCAGTCGGAGAGGGTGGAGTGCACGGATGATAGGATGTCGTCGTCGCGTGGTGTCTAGAAGAGGTGAGTGTCAAAATCCTTAGAAAAATTAGTAAAACAACAATGGGAAGGGACTTGTTGGTACTCTTTTCTCCGCGGCAATGTGCGGACTGACGGGTTCGTCGAATTGATAGAGACATTTTGTCAGTGTGCCTGAGCCGAAACGCTGGATATGTCTAGCATTAATTATCCCGTCAGGTTCCGACTTCAATTGTGACAGAAGAGGGAAAGGGAAAAGGAAACTGGAAGCTTAGGTACCTATCATCAGCCTCGTCCAATGGGCCCGTTGATACTGGTTTCAGGAATGCAGCCTTGTTCTTCTGGCGCTGGACGGCATTGCAGAGGATGGTTGAGACGATGGTCTTGCCGACGTTGGTGTTGGCGCTGTAGACTTGATGGGCGCGCAGTGATCGCCAGAGGGCGGCGCCAACGGGGGCCATTGAAGTTGAAAAGAGACCAGATTTGCTCTATAGGTCACTTGGTAACGTTCAATTGACACTGAAGTATATACTAATTGACAATGGTCAATATGATTCTATGAGTGGTGACGCTCAATGACAAGTAACTTACTAGAGTAGAACTGACTTACTCTGCCGTGTACCACCCAATTTCAGCTGGACAAGACACCAAACCAAGGCCCAGAAGAAAAGAAAAGGGAGATCGAATGGATCGATCAATATGAATGACGATGACTCCACTTCTTTTTTTCCCCACGGAAGAAAACGCAGATGTTCAGTCGCAGATGTTGAGCCCAACAGCCTAGTCGATGATCGAGACCATAAAATTCCGCTCTCCACCGAGTGCCATTCGCGCCATTCGCGCCAATCGTCATCGTCTCCATCACTCTCCTCCGGTAAGGCTGTCGGGAACAGCCAGCATCGCTAGTTCAGTGCGACGGAAAAAGATCTTTCAAGATTCATTTGTCTCGTCATCTCGAGACGTTATACTAATCATTCATTGCACATGGCCTCTTCCAAATCCCTTCTCAACTCATTCCGCGCAGCCCTCTCAAGGCGCGAATCCAAATCGTCGCGACGAAAACTCACAATTCTGCCCCCAGACTCGGTGGACTTTTCGTCCAACGATTTTCTATCTCTATCCAACTCATCTGCATTCCGTACCCACTTTCTTGCCCATCTAAATTCTGCACCGCCATCACTCCCCTTTGCGAGCGGTGGTTCGCGTCTTCTGGACGGCAATTCCACCTACGCAGAGGACCTCGAGAAATTCATTGCGTCGTTCCACGACGCACCCAGTGGACTGTTATTCAACTCCGGCTACGACGCCAATGTCGGCGTGTTGTCGTCTATCCCGCAGCTGGGCGATGTGGTGCTCTACGATGAACTCATCCATGCCAGTGCGCATGAGGGGATGCGGTTGTCGAGAGCAGGCAAAAGGGTGATGTTCGCGCATAGCTCGCCGAGCAGTCTGCGAGAGGTGCTCGAGTCGGAGGTGAAATCAGATGCCAGAATCGCAGATGGGTCGCGCAATGTCTTTGTCGTGATCGAATCGATCTACAGTATGGACGGGGATATTGCTCCGATCAAGGAGTTTGTCGAGGTTGTAGATCGGCTTCTGCCTCGCGGGAATGGGTACTTCATTGTCGATGAAGCGCACGCAACGGGGGTTTTTGGCCCACGCGGCGCTGGCGTCGTGCAGGAGTTGGGCGTGCAGGATCGCATGTTTATCAGGCTTCATACGTTTGGGAAGGCGTTGGCGAGTCATGGAGGTATGTAACTTTTCTTTTTCTGACGCCCAAAACTTTCCATCGTGCTGAGGATCCCCGGCTATAGCAATTGTCCTCTGCTGCCCAGAAACAAGGGACTATCTCATCAACTACGCCCGAAGTCTCATCTACACCACAGCCCTGGGCTTCCCCTTTCTAGCAGCCATCCGAACAGCATATGAGCTGCTGTCCGAAGGTAAAACCGAACACGTAAGCTACCTAAATTAAATATCACACGCGCTCAATCATCGCCGGCTGGGACTGACTTTTGCTGCTAGCTCCAACAAAATCTCCAGTCTCTAATCAGCCATCTACGACGCCGGCTCCACGAGCTAGACGCGTTCGACCCGACAATCTTCCAAGTGGATCATTTCCCGAGATCGCCTATTTTCTGTCTTCGGACTCCTGTGCCGCGACAGCTGGCCAGTGCATGTCAGCGACATGGATTCGTAGTTCGTGCCATCATGCCGCCAACCGTTCCGAAGGGAAAGGAACGGGTGAGGGTGTGTCTGCATGCTGGGAATACGGTGAGGGAAATCGATGAGTTGGTAACCACGATACGCGTGTGGTTGGAGAGTACGGAAAAGGGTAGAGGTGCAAGGTTGTGATGCATTATCAAAACTTGATTGCTTTGTTCTTGGGCGAAGAAAAAAAATAGTGTTCTTTTAGCATACAAGAGTCGCGCGCATCTCGGTCTTTCTCGGGGAGAAACAAGCTTCTACAGGTACCAATTCGAATATCGGTCTGCCACTCCAATAGTCACTATGCAAGCAGTGGGAAAAGTGCAGAATCACAACTCTGACTCCACAGCAGCGGCAGCAAGCCATCAGAGTTATTCAAGCAGAGAAGGCGCCGACAGACGGAAAAAGAAGATGTCAAGATTGGGTGTTCGATACTTTGATCTCGCTGGAGGCGGAACAGCTTGTTCCCTCTGGTACCGCTGAATTTTGGCAAAAATTGGTTGGGAAACCTGCAAGGGAGGTCCAGAAAGCTGTGGGAAATTCCTGGACGAGCCTGTAGCGGTGAATTTGTTGTCAGAGTGATAACCTCCAAGCTTGTACTCAGAAACCGGTGTAATCCATCATTGAATAATTGACATCAGCCCAAAAGTCATACTCATCAGCAGGGAGTATGGTCATTAAAAGTTCTCTCCATGCTAAATCAATGGCAGTCCACCTTAAGCCGAAATATTCCCTTGCCGGAATGCTATAGCCAGCTGCGCCCCAGTCCACAATCCCAGTTATGATATTGTCCTGAACAATGATATTACTCAGGTGCAGGTCACCATGAGTGAGGACCTTTCTTTCATCCTGGCCATAGTTCCCTGAAGCAAGAATCTTTTCCACTAGATTATGATCCTTCCCATTCAACTTTCCGTTCGGTCTGGAGTTGCGAAGAGCATCTACTACCCCATAATTAAACTCTCTTCGCGACGGGAAAGGCCCATAGCGATAAGTCTTAGCCTCCCATGGATGCTTGAAAATGACATCCTGACATGGGTCACCGTCCACAGACCCAAAAAAGGGACCCTCAATCCTTCGCCACTGTTGTATGTAGCCTTGGAGTTGCTTTGTGATAGTCTCCATAGAATCCCTTGATAGATGTTCCCAGCACATACTGAGAGGTGCCCCAGGAACTTTATCCATCACAATGAATCCAATATTGTTGACCATGTACGCATTGTGGACCAGAGGAACTGGAACTGATGCCCTCTTCCTTACAAGGCGCATAGCCTCTGCTTCTCCCATCTGGACAGTGTAGCCAATTTTCAAGAGTGTAGCCAACTTTCAAGACTGTGGATTCGTTTATCTCTAATATCTTGCATCCACTAATTCTATGTGGACACAAATCTTTTGATTCCGAATTTCATCCCCTGTAATCATAGGTGGCTGATCTTTCATTGAAGGGGCAAACCGTACGTCGACGACGGAAGGCAGTATGTGAGGTACATACTCGACGATATTCCACGGTGAAGGCTTAGATAGTATGTTAGTAAAACCAAAGTATCATGATACACTTACTCTGCTGTCATCGCAGGAACCTTTGTCGGTTGCAGATGTCATCTCTGCTGAACTTCTTATGATATTGTTGGGACACTTTTAACCGATGTGAAGATATTATGGCCACGTTTGATTGTCAAGGGTAGCTGGAGTTAGGCCTCCTCTCTGGACAAGCTTTCAGGCATGTCTCTCTCACCGCCTTGACAATCATAAGACATAAGGATCAGCAGGCCCACCCACCAGGCTGAATATGCCATACATTTCGGCCCTGGTGACGATGAATATCCCATCAAGGGGATAGCGTGCCTGTTTAAGGAAAATGTCTGTATGAGGCTTGGCACCGGCGTGCGTGGTCTTCCAAGACTTGCTACCTCACCGTTTGAAATTCATGGCTACTTTCAGTAATCTCATCATTTGGAGATTGTCGAGCTGCTCCAATCTGAAATGGAGAAATGAAATGCCATACCCGAAACATCAGGAACAGTTTCTTCATATGTTATCTCCTCCAGAATTTGGACAAATCCGCAGAGATGAGAGGCACAAGCAGTCGGTGTCTCATAGAAGGCATCTCACAGAGCGGCCCACTGTATGCATCAAGGATCAAGTATCTTAGGCCAGGCTTTGCTCAATTCGACTCTCGAGAATGTAAATTAAAGCGCTACTAGTATATATGATCGACGTTCAATATCTGATACTGATTGATCTACTAACTCAAAAGTGAAGAGTCCTGGCCAACTTCCTACATCGCAGGAGGGAACAAACATCACTTCCTCGCAATTCGACTCTCTGGCTAGAGCAGAGTCGGTCCTAGAATGTCAAAATAAGTGGAAGGACGAGCCACTCTTCTGTTTCTAACTATAGATTCCGTAATCAGTCGACTTCTATCCCACCTGGCATTCAACGTGACAATCTCCTTTTTTGCTGCAATACCACTCTTCTCTCAGTCCCCGGAGTAACATATCTAGCCGAATTGCTAATTATTTGTAAAGTACGATTTGTAAAGCATGATTTGTAAAGCATGATTTGCGAGAGAATATATACAATAAACGGGAGTGGGTTCAATTAATTCCGCCGAAAACGTAAATAGGATGGTTTATAAACTCCATCCAATGATCCGGACGACAATAGTATTATCTTATATCCTGCGTCATTCCTTCATATATTATTGGAGAAGCTTGAGTTCATTCTTTGATATTACTCTCGAACATGCCGTCGTACGTGGTGGTCGGTGCTTCTCGAGGCCTGGGCGTGAGTACACTTTACTACTAGTAGTAACCCTAGGCATTGCGTTACGCAAAGCTCCCTAACTTTGACTCAAACCAGTACGAATGGCTGCGTCAATTGAGTCGCGACGCGAACAACACTGTTGTCGGAGTCGTCCGTACCATTAAATTCGTTGAGGAGAAACTCCAAGCTGATAGCATCAGCAACGTCTCCCTTGTTCACGGCGACATGGCCGATCATAAACAGCTTGTCAAAGCCGCACGGGAAACGAAAAATATCACACCCAGCGTGGATTACCTGATCGTGAATGGAGCCTACACAAACTCGGAGACAGGTAGCCTTCCGCCAACAGGTTTCGTGGGGTCAGGAAGACCTGCTGCGGAAAGAGATGATCGAGAGCCTGAATGTCAATGTCCTGGGTGTGATGTTTTCGATCGATGCGCTTTTACCATTGGTCCGCAAGGGCAGTGTGAAGAAGATCATTGTCATCTCGATGGGGCTCGCTGATCTAGATGCTGTCTTGCAATCGGGAAATCCGGTATTCGTCACGTATAGCGTTTCGAAGGCCGCTGTGAATATGGTCGTTGTCAAGTATGCGAACGAACTGAGGAACGAGGGAATCACGCTCCTGACACTAAGTCCTGGACTTGTCAATACACGCGAGACCCCTCGTAAGCCTTCTAGTATCTCACATTGACATTTGCGATTTCTAACACTTCATGGTGATATCCTATCCGCGAATACTGATATGTCAGTGGTAACGGATGCGAGATCAAGGCAGCTGCAGCAATGGTCAAGTCGATTTAGCAGAGGTATCCTCACTTCTCGGGACCGTTGGAGCCATCCGAGAGTGTCAAGCACCAGAGGCAGGTCATTGAGAAAATCGGAATTGAGCAAACAGGACAGTTTCTGTCCCATTGGGGTAACAAGGAGTGGATTTGAATCTTGCTTAGTGGTTTACTGTCGCTTCAGCCTCTACAACCTATATAAAATATATAGTAAAAGGCCGATACTTGTATAGAATAAGTTGATTATCTATCTGAAGATCTACAAATCTATTTTACTCTTTCTTATACATCTCTAATACCTACACAGCATTAACACTCCCAAGCCTGGCTTGAAGTACATTATTTATATATACTAGATTTTAGTGATAGTGAAATGCTATACTAAATAAATCTATAAACCACCACTCTTGATGGCTCTTACTTAACCTAGGATCTTCATCTAAGCAGACTTATACAATTTAGCATTAATGAACTTAATCCTCTTGTTCCTTAACATATTAGATGCTCACTTAATAGAGGTATTCATCCGGCCAAGATCGGGACGAAAGTAGCTGATGGAAAGGCTGATCGGCTCCTTTGGCTTGCTCCAGGTCGGGATAGATACGTTGATCTTGGAAAGGAGGATTGGGATCGCTTGACAAAGGGGGCAACCAGGCTGTGAGTCTCTCCAGTGTAATGGTGTCTGTTGAGAGCACTTGGAAATACATCTGCGTCGTGGATTTTTATGAAACACACCCTTAACGACATGGCATATAACACGTCTCGTAGCAAGGAGAGACTATGAAGATCCCAACAGACTTTTAGCAGACCTTAGCGGAATTCAGCCAGATTATATAGTAATATATACATGCGTCCACATGCTCCCAAGGATACAATAAAACCCCCATTACATCTTCCATCAAAATCATCATCATCTTGATCAAGACTGATGACTCTCCACCTTCACCTCTGTAACAGTATGGATCTGAATCGGCTCATTTGAGTTCTCACTCCCCCTCGCCATAGCATCTAGCGGCAAGATATGTTCCTCGGACGCCGTATCCGTCCTGGCCTTATGCCTCGTCATCGACATGATAGTCGTATGTACGGTCTGATCATTCATCCGATCGATCTCATCCAAGTCATAGCCCCAGTTCTGTGACCGGACGTGGCTTGGGTTCTTGGTATTGTGCGCGGAGTGTTGGGTCTGCCGCGTTTGCGAGGTCAGTTTGTAGGATTGGTCGCGGCGGCGGGTGCGATAGGAGTTGAGGCCGGAGGAGAAGGAGTGGAAGAGGGGCCCGTAGGTTGGGATGCAGGTTATTATCACCTGTGGGAGTGGATTGGGTATTGTTAGCATATTGATCTAGGTCCGTCGTGGGATGCTAGGGAGTGCAAAGCAGGATCCTCCTTACGCCTAGACTGATCTCGACGCAAGACCAGATGACAATTGCCTCGCTGTCTGTGTATGTCTTCAGATTTGCGATGGTAAAGATTCGGAAGATTTGAATGATGGTGATGAAGAAGCCGAGGGCGAAAATGCCACAGAGGACAACCTGTCGGATTAGTAGCGAGCTTGTTAGTGTTGCGTAGTGTTTCAAAATCCTGGAAATGTCAGCATACCTTTTGTTTCAACTGCAGTTGCAACTTCCATAGAACTGGAAGCGGAAGTGCGATGATGATCAGGTCGAAGCCGAGACTTGTTCCTACAATGCGATGGTTAGGGTACAGGTTCGAGATGCCATTGAAGCGTATGGGGAGCGAATTACCCGCGATGGCTGCACGAAGAATTCTATATCAGCAAATGATCGGGATGAAACTGGTCAAGTATGATATAAACTCACCGTAGTATGAAGCGATGGTGTCAATACACCAGCCGGGTTCACTGACATTCCATTGCTTCGAAACCTGATCACAGACAGATTCAGCGGTTAAGTCGAGTATCAGTCTGGCTTCGATGCATTGAACATTTGATCTTTCTATCCTACCGGGCCAAATTTCCCCATATCTCCCATCGAATTGATGCCGGGATTTCAAGAAAGGCTGTAGCACCTACCGGATGACATGCCAAAGTGATGACAAGCGTGAAGATGATCTGATTAATAGTGACCAAAGCAATGACTGCATAAATAACCAATCTATACGCCTTCACAAAACCGCCAATGCGAAGGTATGAAGTCAAGAGAGCGACTTTGAAGCCGAGCACCGCCACCGTGTAAACAGGGCCACCAGCATATTGAACCTGGACCATCGTAAGAGGAAGCAGCTTAAGCATGAAGGACAGAATACCGACCTTGCTGAAAGGAATGATATTTTCTTCTGGAAAATACTCAGGATCAAGAGCCTGCCCCCATCGTGTTTCTGCTTGTTCGTCAGCATCTGGTCGTTTGTGATCAAGACATGATATAATAATCACTTACGAGCAATTGCGATGCCAGTGTATGCACAGCCTAGAATCTATATCATGGCAATGTTCAGTCAGATTTTATCTCATCTTGGAGACAGGATTTTCATACTGCACTCGACAATGTAGCATAGTCATCCACCCACGCTGGCCTTTTCGTTCGATATCGCACATAGAATCGAAGCACGATTGCAAGCAACGCGACGGTCGAAAAGCACAGACAAATGGCGATCAGGCGTGGAGCTTGAGTCGGTGCATCTGGGTTCTCGAGATTGTAGACCCAACTCATCCTGACGGTGAGATGTGCTGCAGTGCAAGCACATCTCAGGGTTAGGTAGTGTAGACGACGAAGGTATCTTCGACCACTTGGACAGGCAGCACCACGCAGTATACTTTAAGATCGAAGACAGGCTAGAACCTTTATCAATAACTACCCTTTTGCCTCTTACAGCAATATTACTTCGGCTGGAGTTACAGGGATCCGACACCACTACAGTATCAGGTCTGAACATTGACCTGGACCCGATGCTGGTGCTTCCTTTTGCAAGACCCCCAACTATCAGACTCAATACCGCCCTCCTGGAAACATTGTTAAACGCTATGATTCCCCCTTTCCATAATCTAGCTCTTGTTCTTAAGAATCTGGCCGTTTGAGATGGGCACCATTAACCACAAGTTCACACACTAGCACATCTTCAAACCCGTCTCTTGGACGCTTCGGCTACCTGTGGTTGTGCAAGAAACCCGCGGCACCGAAAGTGTGGATATCAGAATCCAGAGCCTGAGGAAATACTGGGGCTTCGACGAGATCCACCTCGCAATTCATGGTTATTACTGTGGTTGGAAATAGACTGTACTAGCACAAAACCCCAACCATATAGGTAGTAGCCAATGCAGGAACGGCAAATCAGTTGGTACAGTAGAAGTGTAGACGGAGTGATACTCCGAGGAATATTCCGACCTTCATGCTCAATCCAGCCATTAGGATTGTAACACTCTCGAGCTTAGATGGAGGCTTGACCGCACATCTCTTGAGACAACGGCGTGAAAGACCAAGCGAAGTCTCGAAGACATTCATGATGACAAAGGTCAACCCAGTTCGCAGGGAATCGAGATCGAGATAATGACATTATTCCCCATCAATGTTCCGCCAAAAGCTGATCAAACTCCCACAAGACCGGTAATGACCAGTCTATCAAACAGAAGTGAAACACTGCACTATCAAACCATGGAGTATTTGCTCAATGAAAGCTTTCTAGAATTTGCACACAGTGGCTACAGTACCAAGTCATAGAGACAAGAGACAGAATTCTCTTTTATGCCCGCCGTTCAACAGCACTCAATCTAGACCAACATCGTTCTTAGCTAGCTATTGCAATACTACACCACACGTGTTGACCTCAATCATGGATGAAAAACGTACAATTCCTACTCTAGACCATTGATAACATCCACCAAAGGAAAAGAGGATCCCGTAGCACTGGAAACTCCATAAACTATTGAATAATATCCTCCGTAAGCGAAGCAGTTCAGGAGTCCGAGAGTTGGCCGGTTTGGCATTATCTTTCTTTTCTCTGGAGATGGATTGGGCATTTGATTTAGTTCATGTCGACGTTGGCAGCCAATGGCCCTCGTTCAAATGACCCGGAGATCTCCACGAGAGAAGAGCCTGGTCACTTTGAAGAATGGATTTGATTAAGATCGTCCCCGAATCCACACGAGAGGATTACCCATACACAAGCTCAAGAGATCGACAGGATCCACGGTTGAGGTATTATACGGAGGTGTGTAACAAAAGTCATTTCGCCGCACTAGTAATATTTAAACGCGCTAAACGTAACACCTGATACCGGATACCCGACACCACCCCATAGTAATTTGTATAGCACCGCGTCTTAACCCCCTGTAATTGCTTTTTACTAGAATCCTCAAATTTGAAGCTTTTCGAATCACAGTTTCAGCACTACTACTAACGTAATCCACCACCTAGCGGATCACACCACCTACCGGATCACCTCCCCACT
>JSYV01000524.1:0-16070 GCA_000787455.1 Evansstolkia leycettana | reverse complement strand
TGGGAGGCACCTACTACTGTGAAGGCCGTACGCTCCTTCCTGGGGTTCGCGAATTTCTACCGACGATTCATCAAGGACTTTTCCAGGGTCGTCACTTGGGCCCTGACGGGATGTCCTGGCCTCTGCGAAATGGACCTGCTTCACTGTCGCCCGCTTCAAGCTGCGTGATGTTCTCTTGCCTTCCTTCTTCAAGATCATTGCTTCTTGGGCTTTTCCATGGATTAGTGCTTGAATATCTGAGATATACCAAAGACATACGGTCTACGCCAGTGCCGGCGGATGATTGCATTCGCGAGCAAAATAAGCCATAATATAATGGCAGAGGTGAGAATGACGAAAATGACAAAACATATATCAGTGGATAACGAGGGATATAAGATAGACAATTCTAGGAAAAGTGCCGCCAATATCAATCCATATAATATAAGGATCAGTAGACAAATATCCATGATTATTGTGCTTGCTGCTGCTTCAAAAGAGAAGTAGGATGCACCCTAGCGGCAAAAGATATATATTATTACTGCTCTCGATCCCACGGCGCACATCCCAGGATCAGGTCTTAATATGGAACACCGGGAAGGGCGGTAGACCACTCAGCACCGTGCGCTTGGAACATTTTTCAAACTTGGAATACCCAGTACCTGTCGATTTAACTCCCTTTATCCATCCTTCCTGCATTGGCTTCTCAAAAGCCTTTCCCATTTTCCCTCCGCAGGTCACAGACACTAACTACTTATTTCAGGGAGGACGCTACCCACAATCGTCGTCCAGTAAGACTCTAGGCTATCCCTTCTCGCAGTAGATCATTGCCTACTATTCATGTTGGATTTTAGAACTTCTACCTTGTGAAACTAACGTCCGTCCCTGAAGGCCAGGCGACGACCTCGCTTAGCTTCCAGTGGCTTTTTTGAGCGGGGGGAATCCAAAAATGCGCGAGTCGGACGGGATAAGAATCAGGTTAGAGAATATCTAGCCGCTAGGTCTGAATCAAACGAAGACTTAGAGCCCTGTCCAATTCCTATCTTGCCTGATTCAGGCACTCCGGACAACTCTCATGGTGACGATACAGCAGGAGAGGCCGGTAGACCCCCCTGCTTTTACTTTCTCGTTGCATCTACAACAGAATCGTGTAAGGCGCATATGAGGTTTGTTCTTTTTCCAAGTACTTTTCCACGTATCCCCTGCTCTCTTGTAACTCTCCTGTAACTGTGTCTCCCTAGGAGAGCAGTTGCCCCGGGATTCATAAGCCACTGTTTCTTGCTGCAACCTATTAGCTAGTAGACCCGCAGCAGGATTGCTTGATTCTTACCCCCATCTGTTCAATGCTTTCCCTCTTTCTTGGAGTGAGAACCTCCCTTTGTGCTCCTGTATTTTGCCGCTTTCTCGTTTCCTTCCTGTGAATAAGTATTCGAAGCAGCAATCAAGTTCAGAGGAGACATACACAACTCATTTTACTCTTGGGAAGGTGAGCAAGAGCAGCGGAAGGAAAGTATTTCCTTTTTCTTGAAACCTAGGTTCCAGGTGACTGCGTATAAAGGGGCCCGTTGCTTAAGAAAGGGATTTTGAATCTTATATCCCTGGCCCCAACCCAAGTCACAGCATACTCTCTCAGCATTAGAGTAGTTTTATGACGTATTCGTATTCTCTTATAGATCTTGGCTAGCAATTCGTATTATGTACATTACAGCACGGAACAGGTATGAAAGACAGATACTAAAACACGCCAGATTAAAGAATTCAGTGCAGAGTCTCCGGAGATTTAAAATCATCTCAACCTTTCACACAGATCAAGGGAACATCTGTTGGGATAATCCAATGATGAAATCGAAGCTTCACCTCCACCATAGGTACGCCCTCGTATTCGTAAGTCAATCCTTGGGTTAAAATTGGAAGATTCTCGAGCCTTTCCGTTGTCCCAGCCTTGTCCTGACCTTTGCTGAAAACGAGTTCTATCTTGGGATCTTCAGAGTCTGGGTAATGTACTTGGGCCACGTAGAACTGATAATCATAGTAACGCTTCTCGAAAGTTTCCTGCTCACAGAATATGTTAGGACCGTGATATCTCGAGCGTGAATAGATCTCACAGAGGAGCTAAGGGAATAAAGATCGTGCCTCAGCCTGAATGAATTGGGAAGTCGCCTGGCCCTCGATGTCCAGTTCGGAGAGGGACGTCAGGTCGGCGAATTCTGAGGAGGAAGTAATGCAATAGACCACTTCTAAGCAGCGATAAATGATACTAAGTAGGAACTTCCAGCACCACCCCAGGCACTGCGGTAAGGCGCTAAACATAGCTGAAGGAAGAGTACAGCAAAAGATCTGAGTGAAAGGGTGAATCAATGGAAATCCGAACTGGTCTGTGCCAAATTGCGGTGAGCATCTGGGACAAGGCTGGCAGCTTTATGGACCTCGTCGTGCACCTTCAATACTGATCGGGAGCTTCGTAACGCCAAACTCAGCTGTCGATATTGAATACACGACAGGGGATGGGGCAATCCGTCATCGGAGAATCTCAGCCTAAGGAAAGCGGTGATAGTATGCCGTGACATTTATCTAGATAGATTTGGGTTGATGGCTTGTGACACATGGTTCTGCGGTTCTGTATTGCTTTCCTCCAAGGCCAGCAAATCCTCTAATGCATGTTCTTATTCCCGGCTGAGCCGAGATATCTGCTAGGTCGTTGAAACCGCCATGGACCAAGTACTCTCAATGCGGGACCTCAATAGCTTTCTTATTGAGGAGCACCAGACTCTTCCTCGATTTCTCCCCAGAATCTGGACTGGCATCAGCCATCTACTGCCGCCAAAAAATCTAAGTCCTCAAGGAGTGTATCTCTCGCGAACCGCTGTGTTCCCTAATACATTCACTCTGTTGCTATCGGCTAGATTATTTTCTCGCAGTTATCGTGAATAGTCCACTGCAGAGTGGGTTCTCCTAGTTGAATTCGCGTGAATCGGATTCCGTTGGCTGATGCATAGCCCTGCTTTCTGAGGATGCCTTGAATGATTCAAAAGTTTATTTCAAGGCGTACCTTATTGTATTGCCTTTCATGCACTTGATAACCCTATAAGTTCTTTAGGTGATCTTCTAAGGGTAACGATGGTGACTGGACGCCTAGGCCTTCATTTAATTTAGATGGTGCATCTGGAGCAAGAAAGTCTTGAAAATTGCATACCGCAGCCTCCAATCGGGGGCCTGTGGAGTGAGCAGATCGGGAAAGGTTATTTTTAAGGGTCTGTGCTCGTTCCTGAGGAACGAGCACAGACCCTTAAATGGGCCCCACTTTCCGGTATACTACCTACCAGTATATCGAGTTTCAATGATGAGCATTCCAGTTTACGCAGTCGCCTTTGCCTGGCCAGCTCACAAGTATTAACCTCGAACACAAATTGATAGAGTGCTTAATCCTTGTAGCTTGCTGATTTGGCAGCGGCCTATCATTCGGATGCTCTCGCAATAGCCTTTCGGTGGGCAAATGCGCCTTCTGGACCGCAAGCTGTGTCTGGAGTCTTGATACAGATTCGAACAGCTTTGATATGTCAATTTCAGAAATCTGCAACTTTCAAATGTCTTTCATGAGTTGAGTATCATTGGAGATGAGAGATTGAAGTAGGGCCTCCAGCATTTGATCTTTTCGCTGGCTATTAAGGAGGATCCTGGATAATTCTTTGAAGTTAGGACGGACTGTTGCGGCGGTTACGGTGAGACGAATTAACCTTCCGCGGAGGACTGGCGAAAAATAGTCTGGGACTTCAGATCATTCAAATTGACCCACATCCATCAACCGGAGAAAACACATCGTTTACCGTATTTAGCCAATCATGGCCTTCATAGCCCCGCCTCGTTTGCCGCCTTCCCTACCAGTTGGATGGATTGGATGACTTGTTCAGAGAATTGATATGTCCTTTATCTTCCCTTGTATCCTCCTTTCATCCTTCAACGGATTTCATTCTTAACATCAACCTTCCACAGATAACAAAGTCACAACCTCAATTTGACACAGCGTCCAACATTCGGTACCTTGCTTAACGTTTGATACCACGTCCAAATCTCGAGTGGGTTGATCATCGCTAGACAAATTTGCTATGGCTGACATGTAGGAACTCCAGAAACCATGTGTCAGCGACTTATTGAAACGACTGTGCATAGATGCGGGCATCCAATTGATTCTCCCGGAACGATCAGGGAACTCAATGGCTGCAACAATTGCGGCATCATTCAGAAAACCGTACACTTGGGCAGGTCAACTAAAAGAGATCCATGCCCTGACTGTATCGACAGTGGTGTTTGGGTGAAGAGGAATGGAAAGTGGGAGAAGGCATAAACAGCTACTGGTGAGTGAATAAGTCTATGATCATGGCAGAGGACTTACTGCCTTTATTAGAATAGGCTTCAACAGATTCAGTCCTTCACTAGTCTGAGCCTCGTTCACTATGAATTTTATCCATCACTCCTTATGTTTCTGGTAAATTGTATCTATCATCCTTACATTTGTAGTGATATCTATCTGAGTACGAGCAACTACTTAAGATGATTACTACGGATTATATTAAATCCTACGATCTCAGCTAAATTTGTAGTAACAATTCTAGGTAGTTACTCTTATTCAAAATAAAATTCAAGTAGAGTGTAAGACGAGTACACTTGTACTGTAGGAAGAAGGCTCTCTAGGCTGACAAATCAGGCATCAGCCAGATATGAGCCAATCAGAATGCATGAGGCGATTGAGACCCCTGCTTCCCTCACCTCTCTCCTGAAGCACATAACACTTTCCTCTACCCTTGCTCCTTAAGATATCGCTTCTGACATCGTTTTCTTGCAATGGATATCCAACGTCAATTTCCTGGTGTGCACTGGGTCTGGAGAGGGAGCATCTCATTCGTCTATGAGGTTCATCCTCGCATTGTGGTCAAGGTCCCGAAGTCCGGAGAGTTTGAGAGAGAGCAATTTCATAAAGAAATCAAGATCTATGAGATCTTCTCGCGACACCCACCCTGCCCATCTGTGGTGCAGTGTTTCTTCTACACAAACAACGGCATCTTCCTCGAGTACATGAGAGGTGCGACCCCTCTTGGCAGTTGACATGTATGTCTACTGACTGCGTCACAAGATGGGTCCCTTTCTTCCAGAATACAAAACAATCATGTTCGGGACCAGAAAACTATGATGGTTACTAAAGTGGAAAAGTTGGAACCTTTACCCTTGCGGAAGGAATGGATGAACGACCTTGCTCAAGCCGTCGCTTTCCTCGAATCGCTCAACCTCGCTCACGGTGACCTACGACCTGAAAATATCCTACTTGATCGCAACCGACTGAAATTATCCGATTTTGATTGTACGGCGGAAATCGGGACAGATTTCGAAGCTTGCGTGGCCCCCTATGGAAGGATACTCAACAACAACGAGACGGACCAAGGACGAAGCGGAACTTCCGGCTTCTTGGGTCCTCGAACAGAGCAGTTCGCCCTCGGTTCCTTGTACTACCTCATAAACTACGGCTTTGAGGTTTATGGAGATCGATGTCTTACCGAGGATCCTAAGGAGCATGGACCTAAGGTCGTGGACTTACTGCAGAACATGGAATTTCCGAAGCTAGATGGTGATCCGCTGATTGACGATATCATTGACAAGTGTTGGCACAACAAGTATGCCACTGTTGCGGAATTGGCCGCACACACACAGACGCTCCTTATCGATAGAACCAACAGGGAAGGAACTAACGCCGAAACAATCTGCACCACCCGATGGCGCATGGTTGTAGGCCGCATAATTCGTGGGTTATGGTGCAGCCTCGGGGACTTGTGGGCGTTAGTGCGGCAGAGCACTAACGATGAGGCAACCAACACTGAAGTTGCCAATGGCAGAGAATCCAATGGCGACAGCTGTAACGAGGTGGATCAAGGCTACTCGGTAGAGGATTTCTCTTCGAAAAAGGCATTCTGTCAAGAATTGGAGAGCCGTGGACTTCTCCAGCTGCTCTCTTCGTTTGAACCTGAGCAAATTGGATTCACTTTCGAGTGGTATAGGCACAGCTACTGAGGTGTGAGTGGGGACGTGGACTATTTGAGCCACAGGTCTGTTAGGTTATGTTAACTTTATGCTTCCAAGAGTTCCGCATGTATATTCTTTAACCCTTCTGGCACCTATAACTGTAAACTTTGTTAGACACGTCAAATGCAGCCTCTGCCAATGAAATTGCTTTTTCTAGTTCACGACACATTTCTTTTCCATTTGACTCTTGACCCACATTCCAGCCCCAGCCTTTTGTGAATTACGACTTATGGAGCAGTTCCTTTCCGTGTTTGGTCAGGTCGTTTGACTCTTTTTCGATTCATACTCACTAGTCTGTTGATCTGATTCGTCAGGGATCCTAGCGATATGGTCAGTGCGGCAAATAGTACATTCGTCGTACCCAGCTCGCACTAGCCAATGTTCAGTCACGTCTTGCCGCCTGGCAACCCGAGCATGAGTGATGGAAGGTTCAGCAATGAAACTCCATTTCAGACTTAATGTTCAGAAGTCGACCTTTCGAAATAATGGACATCTCCTCAGCTTTAACGATGTTACGGAATGCTCCAGCAGAGCTTCTTCAGAGACACCGTCAGGAAGTATTAATGACACTGTCAGACGTTGAGCAACGGTTGAGAGTGAGCGACCTGGATGCGTGTTGCCTACGCCAGCTAATACTTAAGTCAGTCAGTTCCCTGCTCAGACAATCAAAGGAGATCCGTGCCGGTGGGCTCAGGATACTCTGCTGGTCTATTATCCCACCCAGGTCAATCTGAATGCGATGAAGAGTCCGAGAGCGAGAACAGCATCGGAAGTCACCAAAATGAACCAGCAGAAAGCCTTTCTAAAGATTCGGAAAGCGATACGAACTTCGAGAGCCGTAACAGCCACACCGGCAAGCCTTAACAAAATTCGACACCAAGTAAAACGCCCGCTTCGCCGCAAGACTGGCCCAGGAAACTGCTTGCATCATCGATTGACGATCTTCGTTGGGTATATGATTTGAAGAAGACGAATAAGCCAGCTGATGTCATCAAACAGAAGAGGTCGCAGGGCAGAAATGATAGAGTCGAGGATATTCAGCGAGTGGATGGCAGGAAACATCCCGATAATTTGAATAACTTATTCAGAGGGTTTGCTCAACGATCAATGGGCCTGGAACTTACGCAAATTCAACGTGATGCTAAAATGAAGACTAGGGTAGACGAGCTGTGCGAGAGCATTTGCTCTTCGGATCCTAAAGTGAGAGCGCGCATAAATGGGAGATCAGGATTCATCACCAAAAGCCTGCATCGCTTCAAGTTTGCCCCTGAAGACAAAGAGATTATGCTACGAGGAATAAATGCAGGGGTCAAGCAGCTAGTGGTGGAGGAACTACTTGGGAGACGACTCAAGGAATTAGGAGGAAGACCCGTACAACCCGCCGGAATATTCGTTGTTGCCGCGTTGAATCTCAAGGCATTTAAGAATCTTCGTTTCGAAGACATACCCAGGTTTATTGACCTCATTCTTCCATCATCCTCTGTGACTCAAGTTCCTATCATTCCAGTACCAACAGAACCAGATGCGGAGAGTACTCCATTACAGCTCCTAGACGTCTTGTTGGCGCTATCACCATGGGTCACAGAGTTTCAAGATACTTATGACGGCAATCTGGGACGATCTATCTCTTGCACTCCGCCCAGCGCCGTTCCAGCACATTTAGTTCCGTCAGAAACCAAAGATGTTCATGAACCGCCACCAAAGCGGGTTCGGTTGTCACCTGGACAAGATTTAGTGCACTCGAATCAAGAGAGTATCCCTTCATTGTCTAGTCATGGAACTCCTCCCGTCAATAGGTACGGCATCCTAGCATCAGCGCAACAGAGCATATCAGCTTCGTCTCCGCTAACCCAGACCAGCGCAGAGACGCTGGTCTCGCCTGGGCGGGAGGTAAATGAGCAGCGAACTTATGAAGTTAGCTCCGCCGATCGAGCAGCCTACAGTTTTGCACAGCTGATCAGGCCAGAGCCCAACAGGGTGGAAATGCAGCAGAGCCTTGAAGTTACCACGCTCCAACCTCCCGGCATTCAAAATCTTCAGCCCATTGAGCAGGGGCAAGGCGTCAGCCCAGGTAGGAGGGGCGAGGAAAACAACGAACATAATTTGAAACCGTACAACGCTGATTCTCAAGTTTTTGATGACTCTCGGTTGGAACGGCCAGCTCCTAGCGCCACATTCGAGGATCAAGGTGGCTTACACAGGGGAGGAAACTCCTTCACTAGAGATAGTCGGTCATTTCGGCCATGGGAACACGATTCGCATACGGAACAAGTTGAAAACCCGTTAAATTGGACATATGCAGATCGACTCGGTCAGAACGCTGATGACGCCGTTCATCATCTTATCCTCAACCCTGCCAGTTACGTGGATTTCTTGCCAGGTTCTGCAACGCCAACCCAATCTCTTCGTCCTACGGCCTTCATCGACTTCATGTCGAATGCTTCTACTGCAGATGCGCAGTCCCTTCAACCCACCGATTTCATAGACTTTTTGCCGAGAACGCCAGTGCATTCACTTCAACCAACATCCTTCATGGAATTTTTACCTCCGCCTAGTACGCCGTCGTCATTCTGGCCTGATACAATTGCGGGCCCTTACCTCCGATGCGTTGGCAGATCTGGCAGCAGGGGATTGCGCCGAAAGACTTGATATATCTCAGACTGTTCATTGACTATGGTATATGCAAAGATTCACGCTTATAACTTCAATATCAACGCCTTGCCCCAAGTCCATGCAAAGTGAACTGAATGTTGTTTAATCAGATCAGGTCTCCCTCGCTTGCTCCGGTACGACAACAAGTAGAAAGTCTAGATCTCCGGTCAAAGGTTGGTCCACAGTTAAACGCACGTAGTTGTCTGGCTTAAGCGTCTCATTTCCCACTTTGACTTCTCTCTCATCTCCAATCAGAGGAAAGAAAAGGTTATCATAGCCTGCTTCCTTCTCGATGATGATATTCCCCGACACCCTCCACAAAGTGAATCCCTGAAGCACATGAGCAAAACGGCTTCATAGTTATGTCATGGGTTTATTACCGCTTTTTCGAGTCCCAACTCTTCCAGTAACGGCTGTAAAACCTGGAAACGGCCCTTGTCCACGCATCTACATATTCGCGTTCTCCGCCTTAACTTGCGCTTTTGTGAACCATTGTGCGACTGATCTTAGGTATTCAGACGCTCGTGGACTGAGTGAATGAGGCATCTAAAATCAGGCAATAGTGGTTAGCAAATTGTACGCATTTGCTTTGGTGAACTTGCCCTTGCTCAGCGTAAGAATGCGGAATTACCACCCAAAAAGCACTACCATCGACTTATACAGCGTCGAGACAAGAATCTGCAAGGAAAATATCAAAAGTCTCGGATAGTTCCTCGCTGTCTATTTGAAGGCTCGGATACTATGGACGACTACAACGTTTGAAGTGAGGGGCCGGAGGGGCAATTATATCAGATCCCTGACCGCCTTCCTGTTATATAGTTGCCCCATTGGTGCCCGAAGAAAGGTGCGTAGTCACCTGATGCGAACAACCTACTTAGCAATGCTAAGGGAGGCGACACTAGTTAACATACCCACCCCACGAATCACCGAATTCGACTGCAACGATAAGGTTGAAAGTATTCAAAGCAACCAAGACGCGCGTATTTTGTTTCTTGTTTAGAGAGGTCTTTCATTACGAGTCATAGGGCGCCTTGGCTGGCCAAGTTTTTGCTTCTTTTTTTTATTAGTTGCGCGTAGATGGCAGGTCTCTTTTGCTGGTAAGGGCCGCGCTCCGCATAGCCATCTGCATTCATTGGCCTTAATTCAGAACATGTAGCTTCAATAAAGATATAGCTTTTACAACGTGCCACCAAGCATAAAATACTTTAAACTCCAAGTCTTAAAGGCTATCGCTTACCGACCAGATCCCTTCACCGATGCAAACGTCCTTTTGAATCGGATAGAAAAACCAGGGCTATAAAGTGACTCAAATGAGAGCGAAAACGATGGTGGTAGTGGCGAGTCTTAGGGGTGCAATCGAATATCGAATAGTCGAATATTCGAAAATAATTGCAATTTCGAATGCGAATAGACTGAAGCATTTTGCTTATCGAATAAAAATCCCCATATTCGAAAATTATTCGAAATATTGAAACTCGATCACATGCTCACCACCAACCCTCCAGATTTACATATATCCAGCAACAGCACTAGCCGCCATATTATTTCTCCATGGAGCAGGTGGGTAATCAATCCTCTGCGATCTCTGAGAGCGTGTAGGAATATTCGAAAAGGCGTCATTCATTACAGATAAAGACGAGATAGTCAAGGCTTTCTCTCATCGGCATCCTCACTGCTTCCCAGACCGAGAGGTGGCCTTACGGCGTAAATTGGTTGAATAGTGGACTTGGAGTTACAACACGTTTCGGTCAGAAAAATGTTCTGCAATCTTTGACCATGGCATTCCTCTCTTTCCTTCAGTCGCACCAGCAGCACATTTTCGTCAGATGAGAACGGCGTTCGTCTTCCTGAAATACCGGACGGAGGGGGCTGAGATGGCAGCGCATTGGCGTCGGAGACGTAGGTCCTAAAATAATACGCTGGTTTCAGGCCGGAACCAGATTCGACCGTAAGGATGGCAGTCCCGCGGATCTCGTAGACGTTGCGGTGACAATCGCACGAAGCCGGGATTGAATCGCCCAGCCGATTAGGAGACCTGAGTGCAGGCCTCGGTTTCTCCTCCTGACGTGGTTGTTCTGCGTCATGAAACGATGCATCGGGATGCCGGTGATTGTCGCCGTCTTGACTGGAACGAAGCCTTTTCTTGCACGTTGCCGCGGCGGCCCTTGTGGTCGCCCTGGTGACTCTTCCTCGCGTCCACGGGGTTGGTGGCACAACCACAACAATCGACGGGTAGCGCTCCGGGGTGTAGACAATCGGCGCGGTTCGGCCACCGGCACATTCGGAGCTAGAGCGCGTGATCGACTGGCTGAACTGACAAGATGGGGCTGAATCGCCCTCAGCTGCCCGGCATCTTTGGTCCGCTCTGGAGCATCGGTTGGCCCGGAGCATGGATTTCCGTCCTGATCAGGTGCACGATGTGGCTCGTGTGTCGTATCCTTGCCACGGTGACCTTGGTCACAAAGCTAGAGTGGCAGGTCCCTGTGCGGGGCGTCGTTGACCTTGTTTTTGCTGGGAATCACAACACCCAGCTGCTAGACGCCTGATGATACAACAAGGAGGGGAGAGGGGTTCCGCGTCTCAAATATCGAGAATATCCTCCGGAACATGCGAAAAAGTACGGTCCATATCGTCTGCGGTTGGAGACATTGGTGCTGCTGAGTCTCCCAATGCCGGTCGCTCTGATGGGGATAGGGGGCAACTTCCAAGATCCAATGGGGTTTCAAGAGTCGCTGGTAAATCTTTCGTCACCACGGGTTCGGTTTCTATTGTTGTTTGTAGCCGAGACATAGCTTCGCAAAAAAAAAGAAAAGAAAAGAAAAATTAACTATCTTGTCGTCAAACGTTTGAGCTGCGATTTGATAGGCTTGAAGACTTTCGCAGGTTCTTGCATCGGGGCAAGTCATCGTCGGGTATATCCTCCAACTGCTGTTCCGACTTCCAACTCTCAATCCATTCGTTCAATCTCTTCGGGGGACCAGGTTGATCCGGGTACATGTCGTGGAAATCTTGGACCTTAAGCGGAGCACCCTTGAACCCGCGTGCTGGATACCAGGTATCATCAGAGTCGCATCCTTTCCGCCGAACTTGATATTGCAGTTTTCCCCGGAAGAGCCGCGATGCCAATATCTCCTCCACTTCCCATTCTTCTTCGTCACTCGCGTTAGATTCATTTATTCCAGTAGGAGCCCCTGCGTCGGACATGCAGCGGTGTAGTCCTGCTTCAAATAGCCAGGAATAAAACTGTAAACGTTCCTCAAACGGAGAAGACAAGAAATGCGAACGAAGGGTAATGAAGGTATTCACTCGAATGAGACATGGCGGTGTTGGTTCGAGCGCGCTTAGACGGGCGTCCTCGTGGTTTCTTCGGCTTTTGAGACGCTTGTACATTGTTGCCTGTGGAAGAACGTTCTTCATCACCCGGGTCAGCCACATCGGCCTCATCCCTACGACGGGCTAGTTGCTTTGGCTGTTTCATGTTTTGAGCATGAGCAGGGTCGGTTCCATGAGTCGGGCAATCCTTGTTGACGGATTCTTCATTGGAACCCAGTTGACGATCCAGGGCGTTTTGCGGACTGAGTGGAGGATCGGGATATAGCCACACTGGTCCTTGGTCACTTGTATCGGCATCGTCACACGTGTGAACGGCTTCGTGTAGCTCGCTAGCCCCCTGGGGGTTCTCATCAGCAGCAAGGATAATCGGATCAATCAGGACATCATTTGTTGTATCCAGCAACCTCAAAAGTTCTTCCAGCTGATCTTCTGAGCTGGACGTGCTGGGAGTTGAGGAATGAGAATCCAATGAATTACTATTTTTAACGGAGAACGGTTCCATGGGACTATTAGCGACATTCGAGAAGTTGTTCGGCAGAGTTTGCTCTGGGCCTTCACCCGAGCCATTGGGACACATCTGGAGAAGTGAAGGGACCGTGTCGCAAGTGGACATGTCCTTGTGCGGCGGAATAGAGATGGAGGAGGTTGAGACAGATGAAACCCGCGTTGAAGGTCTAGAGATTGACCTTGAGGATGGCACCTCCAGCGAGATTGCGGTTGTTGTAGGAAATATCAGACAGAGCGGCAGTCGGTGCGGCCGGATAATTAGAAAAAGAGCCTCTCACAGACCGATCTTTCGCTTTCCCACACGGTCATTCCTTTGTCGTCCCGCTGTCTCGATTGCAGGTGGCTGAATCCGATGAGGTCTACCTAGTAGCAAGCCACGATTTTTCTAAAGGGCGTGTACTTGGAAGAGCTCGTCTACTTCCTTGCATGAGAAGCTCAAGTGTTTTCCCACCCCCGTCTTTCCAGAGCGAAAGGACCACTTATCGGTATGTGACTGCCAGCTCACGGATCAAAATAGTCCACTTGGTGAGATAGGATGGGTTTCCTCTGCGGCTAATCTGCTCTTCCAGGCTCGTCGAGCAGTGACCGTAAATCATATGATGGATTTGTTAACCGTTTTCTTAATCCCTTGGTGATATCGTAGGGATATTGCTGGTTGTAACCACGACCTTCTTTAGCCTCGGTCTCACGGGGCGCTAATCAGTCCTATTCTTGAGGTTGGTACTCCAGAACACTTGGATTGAAGTCGGACTTCTCCCCGGATATTGGTTTGAGAATAATCTTGTCACCTCGGACCAAGGCCGTTTCTCGTCCCTTCTCAGCTTCAGCAGAAGCTTTACCTCTTCAGTGGACCATGGCATGCCCTTCCTAGAGGTCCCTTGAGGCTCACTGTAATCGCTTCGAGTCCGTTCAAACTCGTCTGGCAAAGTCAAGTGATTTGCTGACTGCACACTTCTGTCTTCACATGTTGCCGGCACGGGGTCAGGCATGCATCGTGGTAGGGCACCTTCAAATAGCCAAGAAAGAAACAGCACACGTTCCTCAAGTGGAAGAGACAGGAAATAAGAACAAAGGGAGGTAGAGGATTTTTCCCTTGCAGGTGGTATAGAAGGATCTCCACAAAGTCGTTTAGGAGCTTGTCCCTCCAATTGCTGCATCTTCCGCTTGCAGTTTTTGGACGGTTCGCCACTGTCGCTGCTATCGCTAGGGCCATTGGAGGAAGATGCGGTAGTTCCAGTGCTGTGATAGGACGAGACCAATTGTCTCTGGGTGCGAGGGTGGTCGTTTGCTCGTTTACCATCCTGATCGCGGGGCTGTTCGCTGGAGCCTCGGTGAAAAACAGGTGCGTCGTGGAGAATGGGTGGGGGTTCGGGATATGGACAACCTCTCCCTAAAATAACAAGACTGTCCCCTTGTTGGACAGGTTGTTGTAGGTCTCTAGTCTCCCAGGGCTCATTGTCGGCAAGGATTATCGGGTCAATGGGAATGTTGTTCTGTGCATCTTCTATCCTGAAGAAATCTTCCAAGCTATCATCCGAGCTAGATATACTAGGCGAGGATGGGTCACCGCCTGAGGCGTCTCCCCGAAAGAAGGGCGGCTCAAGTGGAACATTAGTGGTGTGTTGGAGATCACCGGTTGGAGATGGAACCGAATTTCCGGTGCGATGTGCTAGATCGTGCGAAGATGCCGTGCCATGCTTGAGGTCTTCCGAACGTGGAGAGCTTGATGGTGGAATAGATAACTCCTGTGGCTGAGGTTGGGAGCTCATTAGTGTACATGACCGAGTGTTTGCATTATTATGCATGCAAACTTCGGCTGGTGGCCGAGCAGGGAGGTGATGTTTAGGAATTGGCAAAGTGCTTGGGAGGGGATCAGGACGAGGCTTGGTGGGAGGGGGTTTGTTGGCGACTGGAGTGCGTGATTTGAGGGATTTGTGTGCTGAGAATGATTTGGGGGGATAGGAACGGGGATTCCATGGTTTGAAGTTATTAACGTGAAACGTAGGGAACATGATTGCGAGAGATGGGATGTTTGGGGGTTATATTGGCGGGGAGGAGATTGGGAAACAGGACGGGGGCGGGCACGGGAATCGGGGATGGGAATTGGTGACGGGAACAGAAATGGTGATGAAAAGTGGAAGGGAGGGTGAAGTCTGTGGAAAGAAAGTCTTGAGACTGCACTTTTGCAGGTTCACTTGGGCTCTTTATACTTGCTCTCATCGAGCTGACTGCACCATTCTCGCCCTTCTCATCGGAGGAAGGGGATGAGGTAAAACGCTCCCGTAAATCTCACTGGAGGCTGCTGACGTGTCTATCATCAATCCAAGTGTCTCCTGAGTCCTGAAATCGAGTACCCTGCACCAATGGCATCCGATTATTGCAGCTTCAAGGCTCACATGTCAAACATGCTACTGACCTAATGCAACTTTGCGGACGAATTCGCAGACGTACATCAAAAAGCACGAGAATGAGGCAATTTTGCCATTGGCTGGGAAACAAGGCAAGGACATGGAGGGAAATTGAGTTTGGTGGGTTAAGGAACCGCCCTGGAGGGGGGAAGGGGGGGGGGGGAAGAAAGCGCGGTTCACCCAGGCGTAGCTGACACTGGCTTGAGGGCGCAAGCCAGGCCTGGTACTTGGATAACCAGTAGGTTGCTTGACCCATACAGAACCTCAGAGCTCTGCCGACGACACTGGAACGAGACACAAAGTCCCAGAGCAGAAGACAAGAGTATCCAGGGATCCAAAGGGGAAAAAAAGGTCGCCTGAGGGGATAGGACATCGGAAACGTCAACCAAAAGGACTCGGAAGATCGTCATGCCTAGCAAGAGAACAGCGTCAGGGCGAAGTGGACAGCTCAAAGCCAATGAAGCGACTAACAATGTCTCAATCGTCCCAGATGACCTGTCGGCGACTCCGTAGCTGAAGCGGCAAGAGAGGGGAGTGGGCGGCGCCATACTGGAAAAGGGCAATCGTCGGATAACGCGGCATCCTTCAAAGGGGGCAGTGCATCGGACGAAAGAGACGGCAGGGGAAAAAGGAGAAGAGAAAGTGCGTCGTCGTTTGACGGAGAGATGTCGGCTTTATATAGATGGAAGCAGATGCGTCCAGGCGGCAAGGAGAAACCTGTAAAAGCGGCGAGACGCGGCGCGATCCCCAAAGCGGTAGACGCTATACCGCAAGGGGCAGTAGCATGCCCAGGGACAGCAGGCGGTGGCGGGCGGCAGAGCGACGGTTCAATGAGGGCCGTTTGCGGCGCCCCGCTAACCGACACAACGTATACTTAGTTAAGTAGCTATATTATTCTAAGGCATATTCTATATAGAATTAATATCTATAATATTTACTATTACTAGATAGGTAGTTTTAAGATTAAGGATTTATATATATTAACTAATCTATAAATAATCTAGCTTATAGAGATAATCATATAATAATTTATATAACAAAAATTTAAGCTTAGTATAAGAATATAGATGTTATGAACCCATCCGTGCAACGCTAAGCACATAATCATGACGAGGCGGAATC
>JSYV01000519.1:0-10358 GCA_000787455.1 Evansstolkia leycettana | reverse complement strand
TTTGACCTTTCCCGAAGAGCTGCGGTTCTGCCAGATGGACGTGTGCGTCAACGCCTCTGGGCTGTACAGTCGCATTCGGTACGAGTATAGCACGTCAGTCAGACGGTTCGACCTCGTCAACCAGCTAGGGAGGAAAACATGTTCCAGGCGAACTAGTACTGTACCATCACATATGTGCCCTCCGCGTCAATCACTCGGTTGGCTTGAGCGCTTGCAAGATGGCCTGCTGGAGCAAGAAGGGCGATTTTCCCATTCTGGATGGCGATGTCATAACGGCCGATGTCTGCTACGGTCATGACCGTGCCATTGAGGATGATGCAATCAAAGGATTGACTCGGTACCGTCATTTTGCATTGAACAATTTCAGCCAGGGCGAAGCAGAAAGCAATTGTATCAAGGAGTGAAGAGGGGAGAGGGAAAAGTCACGCATGGTGTCAAAAGAAAGATAAAATGAGTCGAGGGATCGCATGGCAAATCCATTCCATTTCATCTCCGTTCCAGTCCTTGTCTCTGGATAAGTTTGAACTGGTGAAGTCTCCTAAAAAGGAGATAACGATTTCCAGCCTATCTTGGGAAAAACTACGCGAATAGAGTTGGCCGAAAGATAAGTTCGACTAACTCTGATAAAGAGATTCGGATGATAAGAGGCAGGGCAGACATCGGGTGATAAGGATCGCATTATCAAAAGGCCTGTCAGACAGATAAGTTCGTGATATACATCGCATCTCGGAGGTCCATCGGATGTAGACTGTTATGCGTTTCCTTATGCCTCGGCAGTGTGGTGCAAAAAACATGTCATTAAGACCAGATGTCGATATCCAAGTATACAGGTATACTACTGTATTGCTGCATAGTCTTCATGCATTGCGACACAATCTATTCACATATGTATAGATGATATATACAATATCAGGTTGCAGAGAGCAGCAACATTCCAACAATAGTATTAACAGTCCAGTAGTGTCAATAGCATGCCTTCAAGCCTGGCACAAAAGACGCCCCCAACCCTTGAGCTTGGATGTATCAACCTTGCAATACTGCAGCATATCCCAGATCACAGTAACAACGGTGTCAAACACCACCACGCCATGTTGTTGCTCCCAGTGCACAACGCGCTGAGTAGCAGAGAGATTGGTGGAGAATGTTGAGATGGCCTGGACTTCCTTTGCTGCCACACTGGCCACCATCTCATCCAGTGTCTGCTCGTCGACTGCCGCAAAATCCGTGTTTCTCGAGAGATTCAAGTGGCGTTCCTTGCTGCAGAACGCCGATGGTGGCATAGTTCTTGATGATGGCGTTCTGCACATTGTCCATATAAGGGGTGACCAGGCCCAGTTCGCGGATCAAAAAGGCCTTGAGCGCCTTGTTCAGCGCAAGGAAAGAGGTGGTTGCGGGAATCCCCGTCGCAGCTGTGATAGCCGCACACAGGGTCTCATCTGCTTGACACCCGAGCGTTCATGAAGGCCATATCGTGTCCAACGTCATTCCTCCTCTGGTCAATATTCCCGATCTCACAAGATATGCCAGATGTCCCAGAGGCCAATGCCAGTCGGCCTCTTTCTGAGCAAACCATTCGTGGTGTTCCTTTGCATGATCATCACGGCCGCGGGTTACAAGCAATTTGGTGAAGTATAGGACTCCCCCCCTTCTGAAGGTTTGCACGGCGATGAGCGGAAGCTGATTGATGTGTCTATGTGACAGGCGTACTGGAATCTATGGGACTTTTATTGTAGCGTTCTAGATAAATACTGGAGTCCCAGGGCACTAACGCTGGTTTTTATTGCTGCTGGAGTTCAGGTATCCATCTCTGTGTTCACGGTGAAAGGCTAGATGGTTTCTTCTTTTTTTCTAACTATTATATTTATAACTGTATAGGCATTTGCAACGTTCGTTACAAACCTCACAAGCAACTCTATCCCTGTTGGCTGCGACCTTGCCGGGTTGTTCCCAAGATACTTTACCATCGTCCGTGGTCAAGTCCTCTGCTTTCTCCTTGCTTGGGTGTGTGGTAGGTTTTTACTTTATACACCTGCCCTTTGTTTCAATTTGATCATTCACTGACGGACATCTAGTTCCATGGAAACTCACCTATTCCGCATCCTCTTTCCTTACTTTCTTGGGCTCGTACCTCTGCTTCATATGCCCCGTGGTAGCGTTTATGATCCATCTCTCCGCCCAGTCCTCCGCCATCGGGTATGGGTGGCTGACCGCCGCCTTGCTGATCTGTGTCTGCGGTTTTCCTAGTGTCGTTCGGATTCGATCACACATTTCTCCTGATGAGCGCGTCCGTCCAGTTGTCTCTTGCCCTTTTCCGGTACGGCACTTTTGCTCGTGAGGTATAGGGCCGGGGGGTGGGTGGGGGGTGGGTACGTGGCCTAGCGTCTCAAGGGATCTGACGAGAGCGGCCCGGAAGCCTCCTGTCACTACTTGTTCTGTATCTTCCGCAGCTTGTGTGTCAGCGCCAGGCCCCGCTCATGTCCGTGGAGAGCAGCGTGGCCACCCCTCCTGCCTTCCATGTCGTGCGTATCTGGCTGAGCAGTGCGTCCAGGGCGGTCTCCGTGGAGCAGTTTCGTCGCCCCCATCTACGCGTTGGGGAGGAGGTTATATCTCTCCGCGATGTCCTGCAGATACTGGGCCATCACTGCCTCTATGACCTTTCCAATTGTGTTGAGTAGCGTAATTGGCCGCCAGGCCTTGGCCTGCGAGTAGTCCTCCTTCCCTGACTTGCGCAGTGCAACCGTTCATGCGATCCGGAAGGCTCTCGGGACATATTGCCAACCCCAGGATGCTTGCGTCAGGCTCTGTATCGCTTGGACCATTGGCTCCCCCATGGCTTGAAGGAAGCCCGTGGGGATCCCATCTGTTCCTGGGGCTTTGAATCTTGGGGCACCAGTTCCACCTCTGTTGGGTACTCCTGATCCTTGAATATTTTCGGTGCTAGCTTCGGGTTCAGGTGGGCAAAACCATTCATGGAAGACCCCCACTTTCTCGTCAAACGTCGTCGCTTGCCCCCTTATCCCGTCCGCCTTGGCCAATGGGGGCCTTCGCCCACTGGACCAGAGCCCAGATCCCTTTCTCCCCATCCTTGGCTTCATGGACTGCTCGTCTCCAGTCGGCCCTCTTTGCCCATTCAATGGGCAGACCCTGTCTCCGTGCACGTCTCTCCTCCATTACCGCTTCCTCCACCTCTCCTGACCACCAGCGGCAGCGCGGCGCTCCCGCCTCCAGTCTGGCTTGGCCGTTAGGGTGTTGACCGTTGCTAGCTGGAGTGCGAATCCTAAAGTATTGTGCGTATTCGTCGACTTGGTCCCTTGAGATGAAGCTGGTCTGCACCCATTGGTGCTCACTGCCCGCTCTTACCGGCCCCTTGTCCATTTGCTTCCAGAGCCTCCTCGGGGCAAGCAATTGCAGTGGTCCCTTCCCGTGGGAGGGTCAGGTGCGTCCCGATCGGTCGGCGGTCCGATCCATGGTGTATCATATCGTCTACCCGGCAGCTCGCTACATGTTGCGCTATTGTTCCCGTCAGGAATATGAGGTCGATGGTGAAGCAGGTGATGCTGTCCTCGCTTCGCTTCCAGGTGACGGTCCCTGGGGGTGTCGCCAGCTCCATCCCCATCTACCTAGTGAGCGCGAGGAGATCCTGTGCCATTCTGCCCGCCCTGGTCTCTGCGTTCCCTGACTAGGCTGGGTGTAGGTTGAAGTCTCCAAGGAGGATGTGGTCTCCTTCTGCCTAGCACGTCTTGGAGCTTGTATATGGGGCTTCTTTGTCTATCCGGTCTGTGGCTGTTGGTTGCGAGTAGATATTGATCACTGTTATGGTCCGGCCGGGTAGGCGGAGGGTGGGGACTGCGATATCCGGCCCGGGGAACTCGACTCCCCAATGCGCCAGTGGGAGGCTCTTGTTGATGAGGAAGCATGCCCGTGTGTGTCTATCTGTCGGGTACAGTGGCCGGAACGTGGAGTTGGAATCACAGTATGTCGCGAGCATGGTTGGGTTCCTAGCCGGCTCCTGGATCGCAAGTACGTCGTACTGTGCCGTGTGTCGGTCAGCTGAGAGGAAAATCATGATGTCCTTGCTCTTGTGTACGTTGTATTGTGCCACATTCAGATCCATTTATAGGGTCAGGTCTTCCATCTGGGACGGGGTGTTATCCCGGTCCTCCTGTTGGGCTTGGTGAGTGCGGTCCTCCTTCTGTAATGAGGTCTGGGCGAAGAAGTCTCCCAGGCGGCCATCTGTCGGTGTCGCGAGTTGCTTTCTCGGTCTCCCCTTTGGCTTCCTGGCAGCCGTGAGTCAGTCCTCCACTGTGCTGAGTGGTTCCCCTGCTTGTCGTTTCCCCGTGGTCTTGGTCATTTCGAAGTACTGGATCCTCACAGGTGGTGGAGTGCTTCCTTCCGGGACTTTGAAGAACCTCGGCCTTGTGGTGTTTCGACAGTTTCTTGCGTTGTGGCCGTACTTCTGGCAATGGTAGCATCTTGTCACCAGGCACTGCAGGTCGAAGAGCTCTACCTCTTACAGTTCGCCATCCAGGACCAGCCCCTCTCGGATGAGTGTGTTCGCTCCCTCTGGACAGGCGACGTCCAGCATAAGGGAGCTCACCGTCTTCTTAAGCCGGAGCGTCCGCATTCTCCAGTGCAAGCGCAGAATCTTCACGTTTCCTTCGACTGCCGGGTTCTGCTCATAGACCTTTCGTATGCCCTCCTCCTGTCTCTGGTTGCTGAAGTCGTTCACTCGCACCCCGTGCACAAACACGGTGTATTTCTTTGGTCGAACTTCGGCTTTCGTGCTCACGAGCCCAATCCGTTCCGGAGTCCGCCAGCAGCACCAGATCGCCACTCGGCAGCTGGTGCGCCCCAGTATCCTTTCGATGCCCAGCTGGTTGAGCTTGTTGTTGATTTCCCTCGTGGTTTCTTCCCTCGGTTTCGCCGCTTCCTCTGGGGTGAGATCCACCCGGTGGTGTGTTAGCGCGGAGGACTGAGGCGTAGGTGATCGTGCTTGCTCCTGCTGTCTTGTTCAGCTTCTGGGGTGGTCCATCCATTCCCATTGACTCGTTCTTCCACGCATCAGACTGTGGCGAGCAGCCCCTTAACGAGCTCAGTCTTGAGCTTTCCCACCAGCTCCTTCAACCTTTCCTCCTCTTCCAGGTGACAGAGTTCAGCGTCTATCTCTTCCAGAATCTCTATTATCTTTTCATTCTCCCCAGTTCCTTTGTCTTCGCGTTTGTTGGGTGTGGTTTGGGCCTTGGGCGGCCCAGGCCCTCCGCCACAGCCTTCGGCGAGGAGGAGGTCAATCCGACCATGCCTCCAGCTGGAGCGCCAGCGAGGTAGTATTGAAGGTGGTTGCGCTAGAAGTGTCCAGTAGTCCCTTGAGGATGCAGTTGTTCTGTATCCTGAAGTTATTTTTTCGTGTCAGTCAATATCATTACAAAAACCTATTTCATAAGCCTAAAAAGCCAATGATCTGACATATGCTGGAAAGACGCATTGCATTTTGTTGGACCTGATTGACGAGCTCGACAGCAAACTTCTAAACTATCTGGGACATATCGACCATGATATTCACGAATCGGACACTGCCAGCGAGTTCTTATGTCCGTTTGATATCTCTTGCCAGTTTTGGTCTCCCTGCACAATATGAACAGATTTCTGTGAACTATGAAGACCGGCATTGCGACATAAGAGTCAAAAGGCAGTGTCCAGGAATATGAAGCGGAGAGAGAGGAACTTCGCCAAATGTGCGAGCTTCACAGATATCCATAAGAATGGGTTCCATCAGCAAGCATTAGTTGTTGGCGTAAGTTACGCATGCCAAACGCGACTTTCGGACACACGCTACCAAACCGCCTACCAACCATATATACCACTCTTATTGTCAAATTAGAGCATTATTGAAGCTATTATAATCTCTGTATTAGAATTTTGATCAGACGACAGAATACCTACCAGACGAGCCGCCGCCGCCGCTACCGCCACTGCTGACACCACACCTCCTAAGCCAATGGATCCTCGGCACGATGTGAGCGAACTGTTTAAGGGTCGAAATTCTTCTCAGCCAGCGACTGAGAAATGCAAAGACAATATCAATCCGCTGAGGTTCTGTCAGAACCACCTTTTTTCTGTGGCGCACGTTTGTCCAGCACTAGGATCCTGTACAACAGCATCCTCGAACTCCCGGGCGATGGCAGAGCCATCGCCATCAACCCCTAGCATTGCAACACTCTGTCAATCCTCTACAAGGAAGCAACTGAGCGGTTACTCAGAATTTTACCGCTGGATGCTTATCGAGTTTGCAGCATGGTTATGACAAGAAACTAGTCAAGTTGGCACGACGGCCGATTCACATACCTCATGATAATCATCACCTTCAATGTGTGGATATGTATCAGATCTGGGCAGCCATGAAGAATTAATATGCTCTATTTGGTCTAGATTCTGGTATTGAATCGCCGCTGGGAATTAGAAGCTAACACACTGCTCGCACCGTCAGTGACCCGATCGATAATCATTTGTTGCAAATCCTCCTTACGCACTAAATCGCAATAGAGCTTTCTACTTGATATCTAGGATTTGACAAACGTGGCAATGTCCTCCAAATTTCTTCTGGATGCCAACTCTAGATTGGGGTAATCATTGGCAAATGTCTCTTCTTCGAGCTTTTGATATGTTGCGATGACTTGTTGTAGAAGGGAACCGCCGAATTGAATGCAAGCGCGCTGTCAGGCAATACTCGCGATTGTTGAGGAGCAGGCTATGTGGGTGCGGTATAGGCATACAGGAACAATCGGTTGGACTCAATCAGTATATTGATGTGTCTCTACTAGTAGTCTATCCCTATATTCTATGGATATATATATGTGTGCGAGGCGTGATCCCTGTGCTCCTTCATCCCATGAATGATCTTCCGCAGCTTGTTGGATCTCGGGCGCCCCATCTTGACTATAGCTTCAACAGCGATAATATTTTCAGGATATGAATGACCAGGTTCAGCTGAAGTACATCTGGTGGGGACTTGCCGAAGGCGGAACGCTGTTCAAACGTCTTACAATGACTGCCATCAGGGCCAACAACTTATGGTATGTTTTGAGATTACCCACGCCAGCTTGCTCTTTCCAGGGTCTTGAATCTCGGATCTGTTGACTTCCCCCGACTAAAAGCATGCTGTGAGGATGCACTTTGATATCCAGCAGGAGAATCAGCGGACTGACGTCGAGACGAAGCCGACTCAAGCTGCTCCGTTGTGGAAGTCCAGGATGAAGAGGAGAATTCTGAGCACGACAGAGACTGCAAGCATCTTGCAAGATGCTAAACAACCGTCACGGTCGCAGAATAAGACTCGATATGCCTGCTACGAACACAGTATTTCAATTGCGGGCAATAGAACACAAAGTCAACACAAAGTCTGGGGCTTTCCCCTCGTTTACATCCTGATTCGTCGCACCGCCGGGACCGCCCAGATTCTTAACAAGTTGAATTCCTCTCGATATGTCTCAACTAGGACTTCGTCAGAGGATGCGAGAATGCGTGTAAACAGTGCCATTATTGACTCTGCCTGCTTAAAAGATTTCCGTACCTTGGGAAAGTCTTTTACCCATTGCTCATCTTTGAATACCCGACAAGCAATTCAGACCGCAGCAGCAGCAATGTTACTCTCTCGGTACTGAAGGTACTGATCACTGGAAAGTGTGGATACCAGTTGATATTGAGCTACCTTCTTTATCTCAACGGGGGCTGTTTTCATGACGAGATCAAGCAACGTCAGCGGACTTACAAAATTAAGCTTCCAAAGCTCCCAATCGAGTACAGACAACACAGTTTTCTCCATATCAATTAACTTTTTTCGTGTAATGCCCTTAAATTTCTCTAGGAATCTAAGGAAAGGTGCTTGTCGCTCCCATTTGAATGCAATGAGTAAAGAAGTACAACATAAAAGCATGGGATTTTCTTCAACTTTCACATTCTTTCGTGATAAAAACTGGTCAGTGATGTTCACAGCAAGAAAAAGAGTGTGTAGTGCGAGGTCATCGACATTTTTGCGCTTCCATTTTCAGAAGTCTTAGAAAAAATAATTACCAGCTTTTTGCGTATCTTCCATCTTCCGGGTAATTCATGGCTTCCTCCTCTAAGTAGCGACCGATAGCTTCCTTGTCCTCGTCTGAAGCTGTAGCTGTAGCTTGTAGTATGAGGGGATCAATGCCACATTTTGCACTTTGCTGCTTTCCTCTGACCAGCATGGTGTTTTCTGCTGTCTGACTGGCTCGAAGCAATTTCTTTGACGTGTTCCATGAGACTCCAGGGAATTCATGATACCCTTAGGCAGCGAGGAATTTTTAAGATATTTCTGCTTCTCAATGAGAGCCCAGTTTGCCAGAGACTTCCATACTTCTCTGAGTATAGCCTTTCGTCCGAACTTGCCCGTTCGAACAAATTAAAGAGGCCGGAAATTTTGCCTTCTTGCTCAAAAAAATTCAGTTGAAACATGATGGTAGATTGACTGGAGGGTCCAAATATCATAATGTTGTACACTCTTCATGGCAGTAGTAAGGGCAAATTTAGAGTATCTCTACCAACCGTGGAACTCCAAGGCTTTGCCAGCAGAAGGGTTGCAATCATATGAGACTTCTCAAAGCTGCGCTTTGCTACTACAATATCAAGTGCGATTTCTTGCTTGCAATTGAGCTCATTGACAAGGCTTGAGTAATCTTTTTCTCGACATGACATTGCATAAGCTTCCAAAATGTGCTGGACAATACTCGGATCTCCAGATTGCGAGGCAACATGAAGGCTTGTATTGCCGTGGTGGTCCTTAATTGAGACGTCACTCCCATCATGCAGTAGTGAGTAGGCTATAACTACGCTCCTGTCCAGAATAGCTTCATGCAATACAGTACGGCCAAGAGAGTTAGTCATGTTCATCATTGATCTTCTGCAGTCGTTTCCCTGGTATTTCATTCCTTTTTTTTTGCGCATAGCGTTGTATGAGTTTGATTCGCCGGGCTGGATCATCCATTACGAAGATGACTTCAAGATTGTTGGTTTTTATCCTCCCTCTCTGAGCAGTACTGGTCCTTTTATCGTCGCGTAGAATTTGTTTAACAAATGTATTTGTTCGCACACTAGGATCGATATCAGGTACCTCTCTAAGTGACTAAATCTTTTTTGTACTTAGCTGAGAATATCTAACGTATAATATAGATTGACAGTCCAGAAATGAATCAAAGTGTAGAGGGCCAAAGCCTTTTATTATCTAACTAGTAGATACATACTGAAAGGATTCGCTGGGAGGAGAAAGAAAGAGGTCCTACGCGCTGATAGACGCGACTATCAACTATCATGGTCACGTGACCAAGCATATCGAACCAATCAGCGGAGGCGAAAGCGAAGCCGAGTAATCTACGGGCGTAGCCCGTGACACTAATGAGCATAATAGAAAGGCTGAAGAGAGAAGGTTTAATGCGCTTCTGGGAGAAAACGTTAAAAATGTCATCCTTACACATTACGTCGTTGACCAGATCCCCCATAGGTTCGCTTGGTTACTGCTGCAGGACCAAAGGAAGATGTCTATCGCTGCTTTCGTCTCTTGAAAAAGAGGAACTATTACCACTGTGTGCTGAGAAACGCGACAAGAATGACAATACCTTACTGCATATTGCAATCGGGAGACAGGACGAATGGATTTACGACTTGATAGGTACAATTCTGGACCAGCCAAATAATGTCGCGCTCTTGGCACAGAACTCGGAAGGAAAAACACCCTTACAGATTGCTGCTGAAACAGGATTAAGACAGCTCGAGTTTTTATTGAAATCCTTTGGAGTGATTATCATTACTACCTTCAAGATATGAATGGATGCGCCCCTCCTGACTGTCCTGAACACGAACCGTAATGATAAGTGTTTCCATTGCTCTCTAGATATTTCACGGTCAATGGCAGGGTCTGGTCAGGCAAATTCAGGGGATGGACAGCGTTGCATTTTGCTGTTGCAAATAACCATCCGAGGTGTGCTCAGATTTTTTCCCATCCAAGACTAGAATATTGTATGGTAACTTAGTTAACTTAGTTAACTTAACTTAAGTTAACTTAGTTAATTATGTTAACTAGTTAGTTAACGTTAGTTAGTTAACTAACTTAACTTAGGTTAGAGAAACGATGATTATGTAAGATTCAATTGGCCATAACGTAATCGGACACCGAGCGAACCAGGACACCGAGCGAACCACCTACTCCTACTACGCGACGCGCTCATCAACTTCAACCACCAAAATGCCACGCAAAACAGCAGATTCAGCAGTTCAACAAGGGGGCCATATTTTGCTTGCAATTAAAGCTTTTAATGATGGTCAATTTAAAAGCATACAGGCAG